>CM021109.1:414766126-414809753 GCA_007115665.2 Sequoiadendron giganteum
ATCACACATATTTATACCTATCAATAAGATAGTAATTGTTTATGTATGTGATTATGTAATCAAATGTATGTATATATATATGAGATATATACATATATCCATATGTATGCATGTATCGATATACACGTATGTAAATGACAAATGGAAATATCCATATGAATATGTCGACATATGTATACATATGCATACATGTATATATGTATATATATATACAAATGATATTGTATATGAAATGTTAACTTGATCTTATTCTTTTTAATATCAAATGTATACATATTTATTTGCCAAAGAATATATATAATTAGATAGATATATATATATAACATTGAAAGTTATTTATTTGATATATATATATATATATATATATATATATATATATATATATATATATATATATATATTAAAAAAATATAAAAGGCCATTCATATGATATATACTATGGTCGATGGAATGTGAAATTCAGTGCAATATGTAATAGCACTTAAGTGAATATAAAGGCATATTTATCATTTAAGATATAGAGCAATGGAAATATGTGAGAATAAATTTTGCTGTTTAAAACATAATGAAACAAAATTAAAATGCAATGCATTTTGTGGTGACAACGTACCAATTCAAACAACAATATAAATGATAAGAGGTTGAACTAATGATAAATTTCACTTGCCAAAGTTTGGACTAAGTCAACTAAGTATGTGCAACCAAAATATGGAAGACCAATTCCTTTGTAAACCACAGGCTTGAGAATAGGGAATATATCGTAAACTTGGTGCCATAATATAAATTCTCTGATTGCTTTATAAGTCTTTCATGCTTGGAAACCGATTTGTTGTATAAAGCATGCACTTTATGAATTTGTCAAACCTGCTAACGACAAGAATTTGGTCGATTTATTGTTTAGTTTTGATGACCAACATGATAGAAATATACCACCTTTTCACTGAAAAGCTAAGTCTGATGTTTATGGCTAAGAAGTGACATAGATTGAACCTTGTTTTTAGCCTTGAGAAACTAGTTTTTGGGTATAAATATAGGGCAAACTCACCTTATTTCATACACTTTTCATATGCAACACTACGCTGCTCCATTTCTATTGTATATTTCTTTGAGTGCTTCTTAGTATTGCTGAGAGATTTTTGTGAGGACGTTTTAGTGAGAAGAGTTTCTAAGTTGATTATTAAGAGAAGGCCAAGCTAGGAGTTCAAAGAGACTATTGGATTAAGTGAATTATAGGCATGGAATTCTATTCCTTTTTATTTTATTTTTAGATATGAAAGATTATATATCTTGTATGAATAATTTGGAAATGTGGTGTAGGGGCACCTTGGGGTTTTTCATGCCTCCATGAGGCTTTCATAATTTTTTTGTTTGTTCCTCCAATGAGTTTGTGATGTAATAAGGTCCCATGGACCAATTCAAGTAGATTTTAATAGGTTTTCATGATTGTAATAGGTCTTCTTGGTTGTAATTGATCTCATACTCCTTTTTGTAAACTTGGTGCATCTGGACCTAAGAAAGAAAGAGTTGCCATGATGAAACCAAGTGTTGGGAACAAGATCATATAATGTTTTCAAGGGTATTAGGTGTGTCTTAGACCATCTTTGGCTTGAATTGGAATCAATTGTGAAACAATTATGTCTATGCTGTCCTAAGTTGATATAATTGGCCATTTTTCCAAAACATAGGTAATTAAGCTTCCCAACGGTCCTCTAATTAAAAATTTTGTTTAAAGCACATTGGAAGTTTTTGAAGACATGATATAATGCCTCCTTTTGGTTGGGGGTAGGTTGTTCTTGAAGTTTTGAAGAAGATCCAATACAAAAAAATAGCTCTGTTCTATGATTTTATATGTTTTTGTTGATCTCATGCTTGGTACGGCTTGTAGCTTTTCTGTACGGTTGAAAGTCTGACATGGATTGATAGGGGAATGAGTTGGAATAATTTTGGTGGTGGTTTGGTGCAAAACCATAAAGGAATAAAGAATTTCTTATCGTTCTCCTGTGAGTGGTTAAAAACCCTCAAAACCTAGGGTTTTGTGTGAAAATTCCTTATATCTTTCATCTCCACCATGTGCAAAGGCTAGAACTGGGTGGAATGGAAGGATTTTATTTGTGTTTTAGTTTCAAAAAGGTTGGAGGGAGATTTTTTAATATATAGGCCTGACATCTCTATGTGACAAGCCTAGTATTGTGAAAAATGTTCGATTTCTGTTAAGTTGTGAGTGTTTGCGTGAATGTGGGTACTTGGGAACTTTGAAATGAGTCTAAAAGTTCTATAAGAAATTGTTTGTGGCTGAGGGGTGTTGGGGTGAGCCAATATATTCAGTTTCTTGTGTTAAGTGACCTAATTAGGCCTACCTTGTAGCATTCTATTTTTGGCATGTCATGGCTTTGTCTATTGTTGTCAAGATGTGGGGTTTTGAGATCCTATAGAGGTTGGTGTAAGGTGCCTAAATCTAGTACCCTTGGTCTGGTTACTACCTTTAAGTGAATCATTCTTTTATTTTCCTAGTTGGATAGGCTACAAGGGTGTGAGGCCTAGTTTTGGAAGCGAAAGGTAGGTGGATATTTCCAAGTGAAAAATCATGTTGGATGGTCTTGTGTGGTCTTACTGATGGTGTTCAAGTCCTCTTCAAATCCCTGTTCGAGTCTGGTGGTGAGAACCCATGTTGGGTAGGTGAGTTTCTTTGTAGAGAAAGTGAAAAGTTGGTGTCTTGGTTGGCATATTTGAGAGAAGCTGTGTCAATTTGTATCTTGGGTTGACCCACTACATCAAAGTGGTATCAAAGTGTTTCCAAGTGGCATGTAGGGCTGAAGAGAAGTTGAGAAGGAAGCAAAAGCACATGAAGTGGGTTGAATACCTACAAGAATACACTTTTACCATAAAGCATAAGAAGGGACAATAAAACAAAGTTGCAGATGCCCTTAGTAGAAGGGTCATAATGGGTCAAGAAGTTTAATTGCAAAGTGTGGGCATAGAATCTCTTAAAGGTATGTATAAGGAGGATGAAGATTTCAAGGCTACTTTTGATGGTTGTTCTTAGTTTTCAGATGCTTTTCACAATGATTATGTTGATTATGTTTTGCAAGATGGCCTATTATTTAAAGGGGCTCAATTGTGCATACCCAAGTGCTCTATGAGGGAAAATTTGATAAAATAAAAACACAGTGGAAGTCTTGGGGGGAACTTTGGAGTTGACAAACCCTTGGAGTAGGTTAGGAGGTTCTACTTTTGGCCTAAAATGTAGGTGGATGTAAGAAAGTTTATGGAGAATCGCAATATATGCCAAAGAGCAAAGGGAAATACTTCAAATTCTGGCCTATACCAACCTCTACCAATCCCAAATAGACCTTGGGAGAGCATAAGTATGGATTTTGTCTTAGGAATGCCTAAGACTCAAAGGGGAGTTGATAGTGTTTTTGTAGTAGTAGATAGGTTCAATAAAATGGCACACTTTATTCCTTGTAGAAGTACTAATGATGCCACTAATATTGCAGGGCTATTCTTCAAAAAAATTGTGAGGATCCATGGTATTCCTTTGAGCATTGTGTCAGATAGGGACTCCAAATTCATTGGTCACTTTTGGAGGATCCTATGGAAGAAGTTAGGGACAAATTTGCAATATAGTTCTTCCTACCATCCTCAAACGAATGGACAAACAAAGGTGGTCAATAGATCACTTGGTAACTTACTGAGGTGCTTGAAAAAAGAGCATGGTATTCAATGGGATTTGGTGCTTCCCCAAGCAAAATATGCTTATAATGATTCCCTAAATAGGAGCATAGGAAAAAGTCCATTTGAGGTGGTGTATGGAGTGAACCCAAGGGGAATCTTTGAGTTGAGAGATTTGAAGGGAATGGAGAAGAGAAGTGCAGAAGGAGAGGAGTTTTCCATTGCAATGAAATCTATTCATGATCATGTGAAGGAGAATCTCAAGAAGAGTGTGGACAAATACAAAGAGAGGGCAGATTTGAAAAGAAGGAATGTTCAGTATAAGGTGGGAGATCTAGTTTTTTCATACTTGAAGAAAGAGAGGTTACCTAAGGGCAGATACACCAAGATTCACATGAAGAAGATAGGCCCTTGCAAGATAATTCATAAGTTTGGGAAAAATTCCTATGAGATAACACTCCCTCCTGGATTGGCTATCTCTCCTATATTTAATGTTGCTAACTTGTACCAGTTTAAGGGATCTTTGGATGAAGGTATAGGTGTGGAAGCTAATGAAGATTGGGTGCAGGACCTTCCACCATCTGAACCTTTGAAACTTGAGACAATCCTAGACACTAAGGAGGTGAAAAGGACAAGAAAGAAGGTATATAATGAATATTTGGTTAAATGGTAGGGTCTCCCATCTGAAGATGCAACTTGGATGAGTGAGGAAGACATAAAAAAACATGGTACTACTCTACAACAACTGATCTCAGGTGGTACTTGTGATCTCTTCCACCCCGGGTGTATGGTACAGGGGCACCTTGGGTTTTTTCATGCCTCCATGAGGCTTTCATAATTTTTTTGTTTGTTCCTCCAATGAGATTGTGATGTAATAAGGTCCCATGGACCAATTCAAGTAGATTTTAATAGATTTTCATGATTGTAATAGGTCTTCTTGGTTGTAATTGATCTCATACTCCTTTTTGTAAACTTGGTGCATCTGGACCTAAGAAAGAAAGAGTTGCCATGATGAAACCAAGTGTTGGGAATGAGATCATATAATTTTTTCAAGGGTATTAGGTGTGTCTTAGGCCATCTTTGGATTGAAGTGGAATCAATTGTGAAACAATTATGTCTATGCTGTCCTAAGTTGATATAATTGGCCATTTTTCCAAAACATAGGTAATTAAGCTTCCCAACGGTCCTCTAATTAAAAATTTTGTTTAAATCACATTGGAAGTTGTTGAAGACATGATATAATGCCTCCTTTTGGTTGGGGGCAGGTTGTTGTTGAAGTTTTGAAGAAGATCCAATGTCAGGGGAATGAGTTGGAATAATTTTGGTGGTGGTTTGGTGCAAAACCATAAAGGAATAAAGAAGTTCTTATCGTTCTCCTGTGAGTGGTTAAAAACCCTCAAAACCTAGGGTTTTGTGTGAAAATTCCTTATATCTTCCATCTCCACCATGTACAAAGGATAGAACTGGGTGGAATGGAAGGGTTTTATGCACACTAGATCAGAATTGTAAGGTTTACAAGGTCTATATATGTAGGGCACAACACTAAGCTCATTATGGTTAAAGTTATGAGGTTTCTTCACCAATCTCTTCGTCAAAGGGTAGGGCCATTTGTCCTATGGAAGATGTGTGGGGGACCACATATGAGTTCATGGTTGGTGGAAAAGTGCTTGAGTGATGCTTCTCCTCCTCAGCTGGTGATCAGGTTTTGTGGAAGATTCCTATACCATTTGTATCTAATGCTTTGAAGCTCGGTTGAGCTATGTATGCAATTATTTACAATCTTGGGAATATTGTAACATGATGATTATTGTATTGAAAATGAAATCAATGAAAGAAATTTGCTATGTCAATTATGTTCATTTTATTGCAATGGTTTGAAACAT
Organism: Sequoiadendron giganteum; assembly: GCA_007115665.2. Taxonomy (NCBI): domain Eukaryota; kingdom Viridiplantae; phylum Streptophyta; class Pinopsida; order Cupressales; family Cupressaceae; genus Sequoiadendron; species Sequoiadendron giganteum. The sequence continues at coordinate 414,771,682 of CM021109.1, forward strand.
AGTTTATTTACTTGGAAGTGAAAACTTAGGAAATTTACTTGTGTGAGCAATTGGAATGTTACAATTATGCTCAATTTCTTAGATTAATCAATTTTAATTTCTTGCAAATGAATTTCATTGAGTATGGGTTTTTTTGATCATTATCTTGCAGGTTCTTAATGTTTTTAGGATCCTAATTGTTTCAATTATACTGGTATTTGATCATTCATTCACAACAAGATCTAAATACAAGAAAAACATGGAGTTAAATCCTAGTGGTTCAAATTCTCCTACTACCACAAGTGCTTGTGAGAAACCTTATGGAATTCCTCAAACAATTTCTAAAGGGCATGAACTTCCTTTGCTAACAAGAATGCAATCAAATCTTGTTGAAGTTGAAATAGTTCATATAGAAGACATCACTGACAAATCCTTTAAATTCACTCGTGACTAGATATTAGAGATGTAACAAGACCCATATCTTGTTAAAGCAATAGATGTTGTGATCACCCTATATCCAAACTTATACATGTTAATAATCACACAAAAAGGTGCTAAATTTCCCACAGATTTTGATGTTAATCAACTTAGGGAACAAACAATAACATCAAATTTTAGAGCAAAAAATCATCCACAAGGGAGTGAACCATTAGTACATCATATCATTGAAAAATAACCAATCCTTCTTCAAAAAATGTATTAAGTCAACCCATGGTCACTTTACAAGGAGTGGATCAAACGAAATTCACAAATTAATATAGCAATCTGTTATATAACACTAAAAATCTAGGGACTCCAACCAACCTAGGTTTTCACACTACAAACAATCCATCACCAAACGTACCAAATCCAAACATCCCAAACATGAACATACCAAACACAAACATACCAAACATGAACATACCAAACATGGACATACCAAATACAAACATACAAAACACGAACATACCAAATCCAAACATCCCAAACATGAGTATACCAAACATGAACATATCAAATCCAAACATGTTAAATCCAAATTTGATGAACTATAGGAGAAATCCCTTAACCAAATTTCCCTCAGAAAACATATATGTTCATCAACAACCGACTCAATAATCACTTTAATAACATCACCAACAAAATCAACAAAACACCATCCCACAAAAACATCAACAACAATATTCTCAAGATACCATTCCACAACATCAATACACCTTACAACATCCTCAACATCATCAATACATTACTTTACAACAAATTCAAGCACAACACCAAATCATTATCTTTTAGGTTCTTAATATTTTTAGGATCCTAATTGTTTCAATTATACTGTATAATTGAAACAATTAGGATCCTAGACCACCTTGGTAAAACTCTAGCCAAAATTTCCATCTTGGAATTGCTTTGAATATCCCCATTCATAAGTAAGTCCTAGATAAATCTCTCCAAGAATCACGTGTACCAAGAAACATAAACATAAACCAATTCCAAGCTATCATTAGACATCTTTCCTCCACAAATCACCTTACATTTACTAGGAAAGATTTACATTCTGAGGCACCACATAATAAACCACTCCATATTGAAGTAATTATACATAAGCACACCATTAAAAGAGTCCTAATAGATGGTGGATCTAAACTTAATTTATGTACTCTAAAGTTAATAAAGCAGTTGGGCTACTCTAAAGATGTCATTGATCCTCAAAAGAAGATAACCATTAAAGCTTATGATGATGCTAAAAGAGAGTCTAAAGGTACCATCAAATTACCTATTCAAGTTGGATCGGCCACTATGGAATCAACATGTCAAATACTTGATATTGATCTCCCTTACAACATCCTCATTGGATGACCTTGGATATATGTTATGCAATCCTCACCCTCTACCTACCATCAATGCCTAAAGTTTTCATACAATGGTAGCGAAGTAACCATACCTGCTAACCCCCCACCTTTCCAATACTGTAGAATGTTGGAAGGAACATATAAGTGTTTCCACCATTTCTCAATCAATGATGTAGCATCCACCTCACATTCTTACATAAATCCATCCACACTACAACCTACTTCCACTTCACACCCCATCCTTGAGATCAAGATCAAATTTATTGACAATGGATGTGGAGTATGGAATACATAATTCCTTTCATGTAGGACAACTTCCTCTCTCACCACAATCCTATGGCCAACCTAAGGTGTTAAAAATAGAACCTAAGGAAACTTTCAAAATCTTCAATAAATGGGGATTATTGGATAAAGAGCATCTCAGTCAAGACATCTCACCATAGCTATACAAAGAAGACCAAGAACAAACACTCCCTCCTCTTGAAATTGACAAATATATTGAAGGACATGATTTATGTAAGCACATGCGTTATAAAGGAAAAGGATTAGGAGCACAAGAACAAGGCATAAGGGAACCAATTCAATTGCAAGGATACAAAGATAATTAGGGACTTGGGTATCAATCCACTAAAATGGTCTTCAAAGAACCTAATGTGCTCACTGTAAAGTTGGTAAGACCTTAACTAATGATCAAAGCCCTCAGGAGGGGCCTAATGAAGAAAAATTTGAACATATCACCCAAATATTTGGCCATGAACATATTTACAGCATTACACCATCCCAACCCATTGAACTCTCACTAATCTATCTTGAACTCATTGATTGGGATCAACAAGAACCTCCCATTATTGATACTTTTCAAAATGATGAAACCATTGCCAAACTCATGGGAGTTTGAGAAGACATACCTTTGAGAGATCAAAAAAAGGAATTTCAAATCAAACGACATAAGGTTGCCTATTTTGGAGAAAAAATTAGGTGCCTTAGTCATGAAAATAAAAAAAGGTAAAAATAAAAAAGAATGATCCCTTAGTGAAAACCTTGACGAGACACTTTTGGATCAAGAAAAAGTAAAAATAAAAGATGTATATTCTAGTGAAAACCTCTCCAAGGTGCCAAAATATGAGGCAATTGATTTGATTCCTCACTATTAAGAGACATCCATAGTGCTTGTAGAAGCTACTATTGACATCAACTTGGGAACTAAAGAATAACCAAAAATCACCTTCATAGCTGCAACATTAGAAGATGGGATCAATGAAAATTATTAGAATTCCTCAAACAAAGGTCTATAAATTTTGCTTGGACATATGCAGGCATGCCAAGCCTTGATCCATCTCTTGTGGTGCATCACCTAGAAATATAACCTAATGCAAAACTAGTAAAGATAAAGCTTATAAAGATGCATCCACAAATAGCTCTCTTGGTAAAAGAAAAATTATAGAAACTTATAGAAGTTGGCTTTATCTAACTAATTGATTATCCTGAATGGGTCTCCAACATAGTACCATTCTCCAAGCCCACTGGGGGCATAAGAATATGTATTTACTTTCATGATCTTTATAAGGCATGTCCAAAGGATGACTTCCTGCTACCAAACATAGACATCATTGTAGGTCTAATAGCGAGACATGAAATGTTATCACTAATGGATGGTTTCTCTGACTATAACCAAATAAGAATTGCATATGAAGATCAATACAAGACAGCCTTCATCACTCCATGGGGTGAATTTTTCTATCAAGTAATTCCTTTTGGTCTAAAAAATGTAGGGGCCACATATCAGAGAGCCATGAAAATAATTTTTCATGACATGTTGCATGAAATTATGGAAGATTATGTGGATGACCTCTTGGTAAAATTAAAAAAAGAGATGGAAATATAAAGGTATTGGAAAATATTTTTGATCGACTAGAAAAGTATTAGCTTCACTTAAACCCAAAGAAATATGTATTTGGTGTAACATTAGGCAAACTCTTGGGATTCATTATCTCTTGAAGAGGAATAAAAGTTGATCTAACCAAAATCAACGTAATAATGGATATGCCTCCACCAAGGAGTATTAAACAGTTGTGTAGCATGCAAGGGAAACTCCAAGATATTAGAAGATTCATTGCACATATTTCAGATAAATTTCAACCATCTTCTATGCAAGAATGCCACCTTCAAATGGGATAGTAATTGTCAAAATGCATTTTAGAAACTCAAAGATTACCTTGTTTCACCTCCTACCGTACCAACTAATTCAGACAAACCACTTATGTTATACATATTAGCTACCAATGTTGCACTAGGAGCATTATTGGCACAACATGATGCCAATAGAAAATAATGAGCTATCGACTAAATATCCTAAAATTTGGTAGGATGTGAGTTGAACTACACCCCAATTGAGAGAGCATGCCTTTCCATAGTATTTTGTGCTAAGAAATTATGACACAACTCATCTCCAAAGTTGATCCATTGAAATATTTAATCTCAAAGGCTACCCTCATAGGTCATATGGAAAAATGGATCATGATTCTCAACGAGTTTGACATTGAATATGTAGAAAAAACAACTATAAAGGGACAAGTAGTTGCTGAACAACTTGTAGAGGCACCTCTACTAGACAAGCATCCATTATTAGAAAAATTTCTAGATGAAGGCATTCTAGCTACAAAAGAAGGAACATTGTGGAACCTCTATTTTGATGGATCATTTACTCAACACGGCTCAAGGGCAGGGATTCTATTTGTTACTCCTCAAGGTGACTGCATCCTTAAGTCATACGACATTGCATTCCCTTACACCAACAATATTGCATAATATGAGGCATCAATCAAAAGGCTTAGACCTGCCATTCAATGGAAAATAACTAAGTTACAGGTATATGGTGACTCTCAACTAGTTATCAAGTAGGTAAATAATGAATGACAAACAAAAGATGACAAATTATTGCCCTATAAACGTATGGTGAACAAATTCAAACAATACTTCATGCAAATCTAGTTTGATCAAATAACTCACCTAAAAATAAAGTAGCTGATGCAATGGAAATAATTGGTTCCTTAGTAGACGTTCCTCAAAATAGCCAACAATTTAAATTTTTAATTGAACAATTATTTATTCTTGCTTATGATCTCCTTAAATTAGAAATGGTATGTGATATAGTTGGTCCCATTTCTCCATGGTACTAGGATATATACAACTACTTCCATGATAATACCCTCCCAATGCCAATCATTCATCCACATATCTGCTTGCTTCACTTTACTTAGTGACACTCTCTACCGCCGCTCCTTTGATGGGACCCTCTTGATATGTTTAGACATAGATGAGGCTAAAAAAACTTTACATTAAGTACATGAGGGTATCTATGGGGCCCATTCTAGTGGACCTTCTCATCAAAATGTTGTTGCACATCGGATATTACTAGCCAACAATGGAGCAAGATACAAGAAATGTAGTAAAGGTTTGTCATCCATGTTAGCAACATGGTGATCTAATTCATGTGTCATCTCAAGAACTACAACCTATTTTCACTACATAGCCTTTCTCATGATGGGGGAAAGACCTCATTGGTGAAATTAATCATCACCTCCACTGAGTACTTCACTAAGTGGATCAAATACATTATCATGACATATATCACTAGAAAGAAAATCACCAACTTCATCCTCCAATACATAATTTATCGATTGGCATACCATCCTTCATTATTATAGATAATGGAAAACCATTTAAAAATTAAGAAGTCCATGATCTGTGCCAAAAATTTCATATCCAACACCATTTCTCCACCCCATACTATCCACAAGGAAATAGCCAAGTTGAGACCACTAATAAAACAATCCTAAAAAAACTTAAAAAAGACAATCAATGAAGCTAGTTTGGATTGGCATCTCTAACTCAATCCTGCCTTGTGGGCCTACCACACAAGCATCTGTACCCCCATGGGGGCAACATCATATTTTATTGTCTATAGGGCTGAAGCTATTTTTCCAATTGAGGTTGTACTTCCATCACTAAGGAATATCATTATAGCACCTCATTAGTGATGCATGATATTTTGTGTCTCGTTTACAAAAATTGAAACTATTGGACGAGAAATTCCTTATTTCCTTCAATCATTTGTGAGCTTACCAAAATAGGCTTTGACGAAGCTGCAATAAGAAGATCAAGCCTAGAGAGTTTGAGATTGGTGATCTAGTCCTTAAGGAAAATCAACACAATTTGTAGGACTGTGAAAAGAAAGGAAAGTTTGAACCTAATTGGTCGGGTCCTTATATTGTCATGATAAAGTATGGATCAAGAGCATATCAATTGGGTATCATGGAAGGAGAACCATTTGAGGATCTATGAATATCATACATCTCAAAAATTTCTTCACTTGAAAAATCCAAAAAAAATCCAAAAAATCTAAAATTTAAATAAAAATAAATAAAAATAAATAAAAATAAATAAAAATATAAAAATAGTAAAGAGAAATAATTTGTCCAATGGTGAAAACCACTTCTTGTGGCACCTTGGGAAAATACCATGGTGAAAACTTGGAAAATAGGTGCCATGTGTAAAGTCATATCCACCATCTACTAGGTCTCTTAGTCACCCATATATTCACCATTCATCCACTCACATCACCCACTGATTATGGCTTGGAATACATGTCACCTATCCCTTCCTTTTTAATGAGAGAGCTTTTTCTACCATGAATCTGAATCCCACCCACCTCTTTCCTTTAATTTGGAAGATTTTCCTACCATCATCCTAACCCACCATACCCCACCTAATTCTAATCAGAAATATTTTTCTACCATGACCTCGCCTCATCCCTCATGTCCAACACGTCCATAAAACTCATATAAACCATCACACAAACTCACACGCATACACCATAATATCTCTTTCTCACCCATACATATTTCACTCATCATGCGTGATCCCTTTTTATCACTTGATCACTACTGTCACCTTCCCTTTATTTCTTCATGATTGATTAGATATTCTGGATGACCTTACCTATCATACATGATCCCCCATGTATCCCCCATTCTTTCTTCATAATTGATTAGACAAAATACATGACCTAGCCCACCCATACATGTCCACCACCTTCTAACTCAAAATTGATGGGGCAACCTCCATGAGCCATACCCCTCACTTATTTTTATACTCACATGCTTGAATATATGACTCATTCATCCATAAAACACTAGAAGAAAGCACTTGAATGTGTACCTAGGATTAGTGTATACCATGCCTAGTTTTCCATAATAAAAATTTCACACTTCCATCATCCATAATAAAGTTCCACCAATAATAAAATCCCACACTTCCACACAAATAGAAATAGGTGAATTATTAAGCAATCTTGATCAATGTGATTATAGACAAACGAAGAAAAAAGAAGGCATGCCTACATATGGACATAGTTACAAAATCATGGCTAGATGAATAATTGATAGACACAACCATTTCACTTACCATCCACATTTAATCTTCTTATCTATACACAATAGGATGAATCCTTCCTAGGTTCGACATCATCACTACCCATCCGTCCCAATCTTGGAAAGAGATATGTTTGCCTTAAAATTTATTTTTCATTTTATGATTTTATTTTCAAACACATGGAGTCATCTATTCTAGGCCACCTAGATCTACTCATATCTTTGTGTGTTTTGGAAAAAGTGTGAAATGGGGGTATGGTCATTTTTATTATGGTGTGTTTGTGATTGTCCTGACCCATCAATGATAATTATTATCTTAGCTAGGGGTGGATGAAACAAATAAACTCAGGTATGTGATATACTCCCCGTATGGTCCACTAAAGTTATAAGATGGCATTGCATGCTAAGGGACAATCTTTTTTTTGTTTTTTTGTGAGTCAAAAGTCCATGCATAGGACACAACAACACCATTGGTCACTTATACCACTAGGGCATAATGTCCTTTATTATATTAAACTTTAGGATTTATCACCACATTTATAGCATAGCTAAATCCCCCTAAACCCATTCACATTACCCCCATAACCTATGCTTTCACTCCACCCACTTAGACCTGATTATATCTTGTATCATGAACAAAATAAAATTCATTTATGCATTCCCCATCTTGCATTACCTATTATCCATTAATGCATTTGTCAACCATCCATTTATTAGTCATTATTCATTAAATCATTTTTACATGGTTCATTATCATCCATTTCATTATTCACCATTAAATTTTTAAACCATTCATTATCTATCATCTATTATTACATATTGTCAATTATCCATTACATTTATTAACTATTCTTTGGATAATCATTAATCATTATCTATTTTCTTTGCATAATCAATTCACTCACAAAATCATTATTCATCATTCATAATCATAATAAATCATTCAAAGTTATCAACCTTTCATACATCATCATCATCATTAAAATCATACATAAATATTCCTTGCATAATTACAATCATTATCCACCATGATATGCTTGCATAAAATCATAACCATCTACATAAATCATAATTTCATACATTCACTTCATTTTAATCATAAATATAATCATTTCCATCCAAAAATTATTAATTCATAACCATCATTCCATCATCATTTTATAATATAAATCTATCATTACATACACTTAGTATCTAACATCATCATCATGCAAAACAAACATAATCATCTACATAGTCATTAGTCATGATTATAATCACATCCATAAATAATTTGTATATCCATAAAAATTAATAGCCATCATCCATACTCATCATACATCATAAAAAGACAAACATCATAATCACACATAACTTGCATAAAACATGCTAGCATCATATATACACACACACATACATGTGCATATCATACAACAATCATAACAAAAAAATCAAACCATACATGAATAGAACCATATAAATATATGCATAAAATAATCATCACATAAACTCCATACACAATAAAAACTCATCATCTCATATATATATATACAAAGGTCTCTCACATGTACAATCCAAAATTTGATACTCATTAGGTATAACCCGAAAAATCATCACCCTACTAACACCTATCCTATGCTAGCTCCCTCTAATTGACCTATCCCCTAGGGTAGTGATGGTGGTGGAGGTGGACCACAAGGAGGAGGTGGCCCCATTCTCACTAAAGGACCTGATGGAACTGACCTCGACCTATGTGATTTTCTACTAATTGTAAAACTAGGCTCTCGTTGATCAGGAGGTACAATCCACTTATATAACTCACTGTAATGATGCATCTCCCGATTCATACGAATTAGATATGTAACTAGATTTTGCATGCCCTGCTCTGCCAAGGCCTATCGAGTGATATATCACTCTTGTCTTAGTCGAGCCACATCCACCTGTGCTTGGGATACTTTAGCCCAAACTGCATCCATTTCTTGATGAAACTAATCTCGCTTTACTATAATCACTTCTAGTTGAGCCCCAAAATCCCAACCCCCAACACCATCCACCAATCCTTGTTAGTGAACTGCCTCTTCTCAAGCCATGTCCCTCTCCTCGACCACCTGAAGGCACTCCTATCTCATATGATCCCTCTCCTCACGAAGTTGATACCTCTTGGCTATCAACAAGCCCAACTACACTTGTATATCTCCCTCATCATCTCCATGTTCCTCACCACCTATATCCACATCCTCCTCCCCTCCTCTCTCTCCCTAGTCTACATCAAGATCTCACCTTTGTAACACTCAAAAACCTTGACCATATCCATCATCATCATCATCCTCCTCATCACTGCTATTCTCCACATTTCTCTCCTCATCATCGTTGCTCTCCTACTCCTGTACTAGAGCTAGTTTATCCCATGGGACCATTAATCAAATTGATCTTTGTCCCATCCACCACATGTCAAAATTTGGTGTGGTACCTACATCCACCACTACCAACTGTGGATCACAAGTTACTAGAAGAGTGTCTTTCCAATCCTATCTGGCTATATATGGCTCTATATAGCCACCCCATATCCCCCTCTCCCATATAACTCTAGAAAACACTGCCGATGACCAAATTGTCACATCACACACACTGGTAGGTACCGATCAATGATAGAAAGTGTTTGACCAATAAAATAATGTGTCCTTTGAATGTACGACATGTATAGGTGGTCCTTCTCCCATACCTCATAGTCACAGTATAGGTGTTGTTGATCTCTAAAGCTGATGCTTAAGAAATACAACCTATGGGGTTTTAGAATCTAGCTCATCATTTATTTTAGGGAAGAGGGAGAGAGATAAAACATTAAATAAACTAGACAAAGGTGATCCACCAAGCTTTTACAACATTTCAACCATGATGTAGCATAGTAAAATCTCAATTAGACCATTTACCATAGAAGTTCGAAAGAGTATCAGACATGATTCAAGGTTTTGCATAGATTAATGTAACCAAAATTATAAAATATAAAACATAATAATCCACAATTGCAAACAATTTAGATAGACATAGAGTATGAATTCAAGAAAACAAATAGAGATAAACATGTAGCAGAGGAAAACATGGCACAATTCTATCTATTCAATCTCTATTATTTCAAGAACATAACATGCTAAGGTCTGTTGTGTTACAATCCTTCCACCCCCAATACAAAGAGAAAATAATATTAAATAGATAAATATATCCATTCGGAAGGGATGGTTGTAACTAAAAAGATTCCCGCATAATGCCTCTCATAGGAGCCACCATCATGCCGCCATCATAATTGTAAGAGTGGGTAATTATAACCTCCTTGCTTTTTGGTGACAACACCATTTGGATACACCACTACCACTATCTCAATCTCTTGGTGAATCGAGCTAAACACCTACCTTATTGCCTACATCCCCTGCTTTGATGAGTGGCATCATTAGCTATCTCCCATGACCGGACTAGTTTTGAAATGAGCTAATGGAATACCTTTTAGAATTCCTTAGACTCAAAAAAATCTTGGGCTTGTGCTCATCTAATGCGTGGATCTTTTGGAAACATAGATCTTTGAAGAAAAATAACTGCTTAATATCTTCAAAATGTGGTGAACAAAGCCGCCACGTGGTGCTCCTCTGTAATGCATTGAGAGCACCTACAACCAGGCTCATGAAAATGTACATGATATTGACATGCATCGTCCTTCGTGAATTCTTGCACATGAATATGCATAAGCCCATGGACTCAAAAAAAATTTAACAACTCAAGCTCTGGTTGAAGGCTACAGTAGATAGAATCTACAACTCTAACGAATCCTTGGGGACCTTCTCTTGCAGAGGTAAAGATCCCAAAAACACTGGTTCATGGCTAAAACTTGAAAGCAAAAGGAGAAATGTGGAATCATAATTTTGAGAGAGTAGATTGGAAAGGGTCCCAATCTGCCTCTAATGGGTGTGCCTTCTACTACAGGGCCTCAAGCACCTGATCTAAGTCAATAATCTCCTTGAAAGGGATATTACTTAGCATTGGCAAAGCAAATTCCATATGAAAACCAAGTTGAGCTAAGGGATGCAAAATCCCTTCTATTTCTGTGGCACTCAGAGGTGAACTCAGGGCTTGAAACATAGATAGGTCTTACTACCCATCCTCTAGAAGTTTCTTTATTTGATCTTTGGGAAAAACTAATCCATCAGAGAGGAAAAATGAAGGAAGACCCAAATAGACCAATTGTGCAATATGTTCTTTTATTTGCTTCACCTTCCGGTCTAGAGCATCTAGACACCCCTTTCTCTTAAGATCCACTCTATTACATTTAATAAATTCATTCGCTTTCTTGGTGGATTTTCTTTTATCATTGATCCTCGCGGCTGTCAAAGTAACATCAGCTACAATGTATAAATTCTTGATCAATGACTTAGATTTTGCAACACTTGGTGCTATAGCCAATAAAATTTGTTCCTTTGTAATGTGGAAATCTGCAATTAGCTTCTAGGCATTTGCTATGAATTTAAGTGTGGGATGGAAAGAGGTTGTTATATCCTTTATTTTCTCCCAATATGAGGTATAGAGTTGTTGGAGCATAGGGAGGATACTTCATTGCTGAATAGAACTAAATAATGCACCTTGAAATTCTTATATTTGTTGATATTTATCTCCATGTTCCTACTCAATCCACTTTATTTTGTTCATAGAATTAGAGAGCTCTTGTTCCAATTGTGCCAAGTTTTGATCTTTTTCCTACAACCTAGACTCGATGGTCTCTTGATGATTTAAATACAAGAGGGCCAGAGTTAAAATAACTTGGAGAATATGTAATAGTTATATGTGGTAGATAGCACATGGGTCCATATTGATACTAGATTTTATTTTTGAGTGTCAGATTCATCTGTAGTATCTAATTGCATGCATGCATGATTTAAAGAAATGAATTTTTTGATAAAGCAACATGTGAAATAGAAAAGATGAATACTTGAAGGTGTATCACCTTGAATATGCCTCTAGTTGCTCATGCATTGTGTCTACTATTATATATGCGAAGTCCATTATGAAACCTTCCTTTTGCTTTATCAAATGGAATCCCAATGCCAGCTGGAACTCATAAAATCGAGCATCATTATCCATATCGAAGACAAAAGAGAGCATAGAAAATACATCTTGCATATCTTTTAGATGGAAGGCCTTGAATACAACAAGAATCTTTGGAATTTGTGTTTCATCAGTCTTTGTTGATCTCATTACTAAAAAGCTTCAATTGATCTCTCTGACTTGCCTAATAATATTCCAACTTTTGTTGTGTACACACCTCTACAGATAGGTTGAAAGGAACACATAACATGTCTCTAATAGACTGCATGCTTATAACAAGCTTAAGATGACACCTAACTAGAATTCCACTCTTAGGGTCCTATAAACGTGCATAGGCATCTACAAGCTTCAAATAGGGGTGAATTGTGGGCAACATAAACTATGACAAAATATAATTCTATAGTCGAATGCCTAAAGAATCATAATCACCTTTTTCTACACTATGTATCATTCTTTTGTGAGCCCCTTCGCAGAGACTTTTAGGATTTATGTGTAATTTCGGATCATGAATCTCATTAGCATAATATGAAACCAAACTAGAATTTTTACAAAATCCTTTATCCAAGCTCCTAGTGTTTGGCACTTTGGGCTTAAGTGGGATTGGAGTGGAAGAAATTTTTTTACTCTTTGAGAGATTAGGGAAGAGTCCTTGAGCTTCTGTTTATGCACTAGAAGTTGATGTCATTGCTTCCATAACTCTTAATTCTTCTAAATTCTTAATTCTTTACTCAGTTAAACAACTTTCCTAGCATGATTCACACCTTCTCTGCATTTAACACTTATAAAAGCTTCACAAATTTTCCTTGGCTCTTCTTACGCTCTTAGAAAAATGCAAATGAATGAATTAAATAAAATTTACCTACCAATGTTGAGGCCACTCATGTGAATTTAATGCCATTTTCCTTGGGAAACACAAATCTTAGTGTATGGAGAGTATATGACTCACGATGCTACCTTTTTGGGAATGCCAATGCTAAAAGAAAAGTGTGAGATAACAAGTGACATGATTTACATTAAAAGCAACCCAAAAGCAACTGTTTAAGGGGACCTCTTCATGATTTATCTTAGAAAGAACCACCAAGATTGCTAGACACTTAGCAAGAAAATAGAACGGCCCACACATACCGTGCTTATTGAGAAAGAACACACAAAAGCAAACCAACTATTTACAAGGGGGTCTCGTGAGAGACCAAGCATTAATTAAAATAATTTAGATGGATTCTATTCACTAGAATTTTGAGATAATTTCCCTCCAAATCTTTGAGACTACAATTTACAAAGAGGTCCAACATATGCTCAAAAATTATACAATAGATGAAGTATTTTCCTCTTTTAACTACTCTTTTAACCTGAATCTATTCTCACAAAAGATGAATTAGTTCTTATAAGGGACTTTCTACAAAGTCATTTATAGAAATAATCTATGAGTTAGTGACTTGATCAAATAAGTTGTTCCCCCTTTAGAACTTACTATTAGAACAATTAGGGGTATAGATTATAGAAACAATATTAGAACCAACAAATTAGATACTAAGTTGAACTGACATAAATACCTAACTAAATACATAACCTCTTATAAAAAATGAAGTGTTATATTGCTCTACATTATTTTTCTAGCCGGAGTGAAGTGTTATGTAAATAATTTTTGATCAGGCGGTGTATTGTAATAAAAAATGAACTCCAATGGGCTTTTATTAAGTTTGTCAAACCCTTTGCTTCTCTGCCCCTGGTCGTTCCTTTTCAAATTTTTGAAAAATGATAAAAATAAAATAGTGATGTGAAAGTTGACACGATATTAAATGCTCATCTACTCACACACTTTTCACGTGATTTTTAAGAAGTTTTTGAGTGAAAGACAAACATTCCTTATTGTGGTGTTGATTCTTTGAGGAGGAAACATACGAGACATATCAGTACAAGTCTTCAACTACAAATTTTTCCATTGGAGGTATTTACAATATTCATCCTCTTCAAAATCCATCTTTTTAGGTTATTTGTCCTTGCATTGGCATTTGTTTGAACATATTTTTTCTTGAGCCCTAAATTCACGATCATGGCTAAGCTCAAGTGCATGGGTTATGAGTATGTATCTAGACTAACTTATGAAGGAATTGAGATTGGGGATACCCATTTAGGGCCTGTGAATTTAAGTGAATTAAGAGATAAATTTAATAATCCAAACCTACCGCCCATCACTCAATGGGTAATTAACAATAGATTATTTGAAGTTGTTGCCTTCCCTATAACAATACAATATCCTAAGATTATCCTAGAATGTATCAAACATTATAACTCACGTCTTTTTCTGAAAGAGGGATGAATGCGTGCTTGTGTTTACATCTATAGCATGCTGGGCATGCATGAAGCAACAATTGCTCCTGCATTACAGGTAATTTTTATCTTGAAAAAATTCTCTTGTGGGACCATATTCTGTAACATGCAATTTGTCCTTTTTGTTGGTTTATTGAATATTTAATGTATACATCTATCATGCACATGTTCTTAAATTGAACACAAAATTTAATTATTATAGTTTTTAATTGAGCTTAAAATACTAGCAAATATGCAATAAAATAAACATTGGGAACCTTTGAAAAAAGGAGCTTGTCAAATAGCTATTTAAGAAATTGAAAGTTATTAGCCAAAATCATGTCAAAGAGAAGATGAACTACCAACACTTTTGTTCCTATTTTAAGATGTTTTTAGAATTGAGAGGTTTTCACTGACAACCACTACTATAGACACATTATATTTAAACAAAAAACCAAAAGTGTAAATGGAACTCAACTACATAGGTTTAGAATGGGAAAAAATGGAAAATTAAAAGGTGTTAAATATTAATAAAAACAAAGGAAAGAAAACTTAAAATATTTATAAATTTATGAATTATATATTGTATTACTTTAATATGTTGCAAGTATGAAGGTGTTTTCATTGATGTCAACTATATGTTGAGGAATTTTGTTGCATGATGGAGATGTCGAGGAATTGAGAAAATTGTGAAAAAGAGGAAAATAGGTTGTTGCAGGTTGTGCATGTGTAGTTGAGATATTGAGGAAGTGTTGTGAATACATGGAGCTATCTTTTTGTTGCAGTGTTTGGAGATGTGTTGGAATGAAGCAATGTGCTGAGATGATGTCTCTGGTATTTGGTTTTCAAGTGCTTTTGATAAAAATTGATAAACAAAGAAAACAGTGTTTAGAGCGTGCTCTGGGATGTGCTCCATGTTTCTTCTATTTTGATGCTATGCCTTTTCAGATCTGATATGTTGTTCAAGGTTGTCAGTAGTTGCTATATCTAGAATTTGGGTTTCTAGATCGCTGTGCAGAGTGAGATATTTTCACCAGTGTGTGAACTAGTTTTTAAATGTTATTTTCTGTGGTATGAGAGAAATGTATTCGCTCTGCATTTCTCCGCATTTTTGTTTCAAGTTGTGCCGATATGGGAAGTTGCTTATAATGTTTGTATCTTTCAAAATTCAAGGTTTCACTTGATTTGGTACAGTACATTGTGTGTTTCATGTGTCAATGTGCGAATAAGGTTAACCAAATGTTCTGGGTTGAAGTATTTCTATGATGCGAGTTTAGATGAAGTATTTGCTGGATCTCAAGTGGTTTGTGGATTATTCTAAATCATGTTCAAGTGAATTTTGTTGTCCAGAAGTTTCAGATTGATTTAAGGAAGCGTGTACTTAATGTTTTATTGTGTTTAGCACAGGTATTGGCCAACCTTGTGTTAACACTACATGTGAAGTTTATGGAAGCGTGTTGAGGTAGGTTAAGATTAATTTGGGTCCTAACTAAGGATTTATATGGGTTGCCTTAATTCCTATCTACCATGGGAATGTTTGGGTGCCAACCTATTTTGAAATTTTAAATGTAATGAATAGTTGTTGACCTTGGAGAAGGTTTTCAAGGTTGAGGTTGATATAAATAAGAGTGGTGTTTTTGTAAGATGCAAGAGAGAGGCAAGATAGATGCGAGATAGATGCGAGTGATGAATGTGATGCGAATTACAAAAGTATAGATGTGAATTTGAGTTGAGCAATGTGAAGTTCAAAGTGTTGGATTCCTGAATGTAGTGAGATGAAGGTGTCTGCAATAATTCAAGCAAGGTTGCGAAAGTGTTGGAGAATTTGTGGCGGATTCCTTGTTGCATTGAGAAGTTGTTCTCTATGTAAAATTTCTCTTCTATCTTCTTTGTTTCTTTATGTGGCAATGAGCCCTGACTATGAGCCTTTTTGGACAATGTGTCCTATTCTGGTAGTGAGCCCTTGTACCGATTTTGTAATTACTTATATTGTGAGCTAATTCTCACCGTGGTTTTTCCCTCATTGGGTTTTCCACATAATAAATATCCAATATTACATGAATATAATATCCTCTATGAATTTATATTGCTCTATAATATTTGTATCTTTTAGAATTCAAGGTTTCACTTGATTTGGTACAATACATTGTGTGTTTCATGTGTCAATGTGTGCATAAGGTTAACCAGATGTTCTGGGTTGAATTATTTCTATGATGCGAGTTTGGATGAAGTATTTGTTGGATCTTAGGTGGTTCTAAAATTACTCTAGATCGTGATGAAGTGAATTTTGTTGTCCAAAAGTTTCAGATTGATTTAAGGAAGCATGTACTCAATGTTTTATGGTGTTTAGCATGAGTATTGGCTGACCTTGTGTTAACACTACATGAAAATTTTATGAAAGCGTGTTGAGGTGTGTTAAGATTAATTTGGGTCCTAATTAAGTAATTATATGGTTTTCTTTAATTCCTATCCATCGTGGGAATGTTTGTGTGCCAACCTATTTTGAAATTTTAAATGTAATACATAGTTACCGACCTTGGAGAAGGTTTTCAAGGTTGAGGTTGATATAAATAAGAGTGGTGTTGTTGTAAGATGCAAGAGAGAGGTAAGATAGATGCAAGATATATGCGAATGATGAATGTGATGCAAAATACAGAAGTATGGATGTGAATTTGAGTTGAGCAGTGCAAAGTTCAAAGTGTTGGATTCTTGAATGTAGTGAGATGAAGGTGTCTACAATCATTCAAGCAAGGCTACGAAAGTGTTGGAGCATTTGTGGTGGATTCCTTGTTGCATTGAGAAGTTGTTCTCTGTGTAACATTTCTCTTCTATCTTCTTTGTTTCCTTCTGTGGCAATGACCCCTGGCTGTGAGCCTTTTTGGATAGTGTGTCCTATTTTAGTAGTGAGCCCTTGTACCAGTTTTGCAATTAATTATATTGTGAGCTAATCCTCACCATGGGTTTTCCCTCATTGGGTTTTCCACATAAATATACTTCTCTCTTGTGTATGGTGTTGTTATTTCAGCTTTTGTTATCTACATTTCATGATTAATCATTTTAACAAAATAAGGGTTTAATGAATGTTTGTGGATTTGATCGCTGTTGAGGGTTTTGATGTTTTAATTTTCTATAACTGATTCAATGCCCATCTCAGTTGTCTTGTTCATTCAACATAATATATATCCAATTTTACATTAATATAATATCGTCTATGAATTTATATTGCTCTATAATGGTTGTATCTTTCAGAATTCTAGGTTTCACTTGATTTGGTATACTACATTATGTGTTTCATGCATCAATGTGTGAATAAGGTTAAGTGGATATTCTGGGTTGAATTATTTCTATGATGCAAGTTTGGATGAAGTCTTTGTTGCATCTCAGGTGGTTTGTGGATTATTCTAGATAATGTTCAAGTGAGTTTTGATGTCCAAAAGTTTTAGATTGATTTAAGGAAGCGTGTACTTAATGTGTTATGGTGTTTAGCATGAGTATTGGCCGACCTTGTGTTAACACTATATGTGAAGTTTATGAAATCTTGTTGAGGTGTGTTAATATTAATTTGGCTCCTAATTATGGATTTATATGGGTCACCTTAATTCCTATCCATCACAAAAAATTTTGGGTGCCGAGTTATTTTGAAATTTTAAATGTAACAAATAGTTGCCGACCTTGGAGAAGGTTTTCAAGGTCGATATTGATATAAATAAGAGTGGTGTTGTTGTAAGATGAAAGTGAGAGGCAAGATAAGTGTGAGATAGATGAAAATGATGAATGTGATGCGAATTACATAAGTATAGATGTGAATTTGAGTTGAGTAGTGCGAGGTTCAAAGTGTTGGATTCCTGAATGCAGTGAGATGAAGGTGTCTGCAATCATTCGAGAAAGGCCACGAAAGTGTTGGAGAATTTGTGGTGGATTCCTTGTTGCATTGAGAAGTTGTTCTCTATGTAACATATTTAGTGTGCTGACCCGACTTAGTGGTGTGTATTGTATTTCAAGACCAAATATCCTTATCTGAAGCTAGGTTCAGGCGCCTTTTTATCAAATCATCTTTTAACCACCTACTGGTGATTGGTCTTGGTGTCATGAGCTTTCTCTTGAGTCTCTTGGAAACTAAGTAGCTCTACTAATCTCACCTCCATATCTGTATTTTCACCAATCTCTAGAGACTTAAGCAATTGCAACATCGAGATTTTTGTGAAGAATGACAACACAACTTCTTTCCCATAAACTAATTCATATGGAGATGTCTTAAAAAATTCCTTAAGACTAATTCAGTCAGCCCAAAGCATTTTCCTTAGGTGCTTGTGCCATTCTCTTTGATGGTCAATGCCTATCTTCTTGATCAATCTTATCAAATTCTTGTTTGTAGATTCCGCTAGCCTGCTACCTTATGGGTAGTAATTTGATGAGGTCTTGAGAAAGATCCTATTCCTTAGTGAAATTTTTGAAATTTTTGAGTCAAAGAAAGATTTTGGATTGTATGAAATAATAGTTTTTGGAGAGCCAAAATGCATCACCAACTCCTCTAGAAAGATGAGAATTTCATTCTCTATGGATCTTTTTATGGGAACTACCTTTGAAAATCAAGTGAAATAGTCCATTTCTATTAGAATCCTCTTATATCTAGTGTTTGAAATTGTATTGATCATTTTGATGAAGTCCAAGCCCCACTGAGCAAAAGGCTCATCAATAACTATCATTTTAAGAGGCATGGCTGATTTTTTGTTTACTGACAGAAATTGGCACTACAAACATTTCCTCACCATATCATGGTAGTCCATGAACTAGGTCAGCCAATAGTACCTCACATACATTATCTTCATTACAGTTATTTATGCAAAAAAATGACCACCCGCTAGACTGTTGTGAAATTCATGTAGGATCCTACTAGCTTGGGGCTTATCCAAACATCAGAGGAGTACCCCATCAATGTTACTTTTGAAAAGAACTCCTTCAATGAGCACATATCCGATAAATGTACTATATAGAATCATCTTTTATGAGATGGGAGACTTTCTAGATGCTTACCAATCTCCATAACTTGAAGCTCTATCTGTAACCTATGACTCCACAACTTCAAACTGATTAACCACAACTTTCTCCAAAAAATATTTTTCAATCAAGGATTAAATTTCATTGGCCAAGTATTCATAAAGTCCCCTACCATGGATCACCTTGGTGGGTTTGACTTCTACATCATACTCTAGGATCTTAGTGATCCAATTTTCTCTCTTTTTCATGATTTCCCCTTGTATAATGTACTCTCTGACACAAGAGTGAGCCACATATATCATTATCTTATTTCCCATTATTAGATGCATGAACTTATTGAGGCCTTTTACAATAGAAAATGCTTGCTTCTCCATGAAAATATACTTAGCCTCATATCCCTTCAAGGTACTTGAATGAAAATAAATAGGATGATCTCCTCTTCCATGTTCTTTCTTCTATGCTAGCACTGCAGAAATACTATGCTCATTTCCATAAAAATACATGATAAAATATCTTACAAAATTAGGGCTAACTAATATCGAAGATGAGGAAATTGCTTCCTTGATTTTCTCAAACATTTTCCTTCCATCAGGGGTCCATTTAAAAACCTAATTTTTCTTAACATTGTAGTGATGGGTTTGAAAAGTCTACAAATTCAGATATATTTTTTCTAACAAAATTTATCTTCCCTAAGAAATATTGGAATCCATTTTGTTTATAGCTAGGGGCAACTCTCTAATGGCTTTCATCATCTTGGGGTCAATAGAAATTCCATCTTTAGACAAAACATATCCCTACAATTTACCTTGCAGAACTTCAAACACACACTTCTTGGGGTTGAATTATAATATGAACTCTTGGCATTTCTTCAAGACCCTTTCTAAGTGATCAAAATGATCTTCCCTTTATTTGGATAACACTATGAGGTCATAAAGGTATATAAGAATAATTAAGTTTATCAAATCCTTGAAGGTGATATACATTTCACAGTGGAAAGTGGCTCCTACATTCGAAAGACCAAATGAAATATTAGCACATGTGAAGGTTCCCCAGTTTGTGGTGAATTTAGTCTTGTGTTGATCTTCTTCTTTCACCCATACTTGGTTGTAGCCGAAGAAGCCATAAAATAGGGAAAACATTTCTAAACTTGCATTTGTTTGGAGGATTTATTCCATGGAGGGTAGAGGGTTGTGGTCTTTTAATGATGCTCTATTTAGGTCCCTAAAGTCCACACATAATCTAATATCACCATTTTTCTTTCAGACAGGGATCAAATGAAACACGTAGGTGGAATGTTTAATTGGATATGATTTAGGAGTCAATTATTTTTCAGCTTCTGAGCCATGAGAGACTTAATTTTTGGGTTTATCGACCTCTGCTTCTGGTGTTCAAGTTTGGCCCCTTCAATCAGGTAAATGGTATGCTAGATCACATTGTGATAATAACCTTTTAGCTCATCATAGGTCCACGCCATAACTCCATCATACTTATTGCAAAAGGATACCAACCTTTCCTTGTCTCTTTGAGGGACACCTTTTTCAACTTTCTACCATCTCCTACATCTAGATTGGCATAATCGCCTTTATCCGTGATGAAATTCCACTTGTCATTTCTTATATCATCACAGTCAAACAAGTTTTCCAATTTCATTAGCTCCTTAGGAAGCTTATTACTTTTGATATGAATTATCTAGTCTTCATAAGTTTCTTCAATTTTTGGATGCAATTATTTTGTGAATTCACAAGACTATTGAATGAATGCAATATGGGAATCACTCTCAAACACTTACCAATTTTGATCATTATCAAGAATAACTTGTCTCACAATCACTTGCATTGAGTGCTTATTATTAGCAGGTCCATCATTGGATCAAATTAAGAGCCAACCATCACCATCCTATTTTCCTCAACATTCTAAACTCTTGGAACCACTTTGATATTGAAAGAATCAAATCCTTCAATCGGATCCCACATTCTATGGTGGTAGGATATCATGAAAAAATTATTTATAACAAATGTCCCTCTTATTTTCTTAATCACCAGTTTGAAATCTCTAACAACCTTTAAAAGTTTTATTCTCATCCTTTCTATGAGGCTTAATCCTTAGATTAAGCCTTCGTACTCAACTTCATTATTGGTGCAAGTGAAATAACAATGGAAAGCTCTCAGGGTTTGTTCTCTAACTAAGGATATCAAATGGGCAACAACTCTTGAACCAATTCTACATTTTTTACCATCAAAGTACAAGGTCCACAAGCCAAGCTCATTACTAGGGCCACCTACATGATCTTTTGACCCCTTAGTGACTTGGGGAACAACTTGATCCTCATCGAATATTATATATGTTCTAAGGATAGTAGAATAATAATTACCAAAATGATCACTATATATGAATTGGTTTAAAATAACCTCTTCTTCCACATTCATTTCTTTGGTTACCACTTCATCTTCTAGCATTTCTACACAATACATCTCTTTTTTGGAGAAAGAGGTATGGGTAGCTTCAAAGTTCATCATAGCATCACCTACTATGTGCTCGGGGTGAAAAGGTTTAGAAATTACCTTCATCTTAGAGCTATACTTGATTCACAAGATTAGATGAGATCAATCAAGTGATACATAACCACCAATTTTAGTAGTAAAGTCTTAGGATAAGCATAAACTAAAAATGGGAGGAATATCAATTGCAACCACTTCTTGTGGGACTGTGATACTAGGGTGGGAATATAAAGTTAGTGGAAGGTTCTTAATCACTCCTAGGGCTTGAACCTTCTTTCCATCAAGTTGCATGACCTCTCTATCTAAAGGCTCATACTCTAATTTTAGCGTATGTTCTATTTGTTTAGGCATAACCATGGTGTTGGCACCATAATCAATCATGGAATATGTAACAATTTATTTCCTACAATGAGTTAGAAAGAAAGGGGAAGGTTTAGGCTTACCTACTTCCTCTTTTTCCTTTTATTCTTTGGTATTTGTGAACACTATTGCCGATCAGTTATGTACATCCTTAACTGGTTCCTTATTTTCTATTTGAGTGCATTATGAGGCTACTCCAGCTTGAACTGGCTTCTCGCGGCCCTCTAGGGATTTTTTAAACAATTTTTTCTACTCTAGAATGGCCAGGATGTCCCATAATGATACATTAGTGGGTATTTCTTCAAATTTTCCACAACATTAAGTGATCAGAGCAGTTGAACCTTTGAATCTTTCAACTTGTAAGAGAAAATATCTTTGGCTTTTGAAAAGGTTGCACCACTGTTGGCGAGCTAGCATTCTTCTCATAGGTGAATTTAGGTCATTAAATTTGGACTATTGATTCCCTAGTGAGCCTTCTATTAGAGCGAGTGTTCTAATCAAAATGTACTTATGGAGCTTTTGATGTAGAAGCTTCATTAAAAAATATTGTATCTTATCCTTCCATCCATGAGAAAAGAGCATGGTCTTTGGTAATTTTTTCTTCCTTATCAATGTACATGCCTTGTAACTATGATAAAAGCATAATACTTTCCACCCTAGAAGACTGATAATGATAAATGCTTGCATCAGGTATGATGCCTTGGCTCATCTATTATGCTATATTTTTCTTGAGATTACCTCTAGGGCAGTTATGAGGCATATGTGTATCATTGCATGGGAAACACCATTCATTTGAATCATCCACTAGATTATTTTGACCAGCTACTGTACCTCTATTTTGATTTATCAAAATAGTTTGAAGTAGGGTAGGGACTGGAACTATCTAATTTGAAAGCTAGATTGATTGTTCATTTGTGCTCCTCCTTGATAGGCATTAAGCTATAAAGGAGGCCTTCCACCTGGATAATTATGATAGGGATGTTTTTGAGGAATATCTTGCTATCTCTTAATGTTGATTGTCTCATTTGAAAAGATCCGCAACAAACCTTTCATATTGCTAATCTCCATAGTTAGTAAAGAAGTAGCAGGTACACTTGTCTTCATATTAGGATATACATACATGGAAGGAGTGGAAGATGTGATTGAATCTACATCTTCTTGTGATTGAGATAACATCTCAAGAAATACTAGTATGGTTGCCCGAGGAGGAACTTTTTCAGCTTCTATCAGATTATTTTCAAATCTTACCGCTAGATTATAGGCATTTGACAAAGTCTGCCCTCCAAGGCACTGAATCATAATAGCTATATCTGAATTAAAATCTTTTAAATAGAAGACAAAATCCATGTTCTCTAGGGGCCAAGCTGAATTTGGGATTATCTACCAAGTTTTGTGGAACCTTGTGTTAAAATTTGTAACAAGTTCTTGATGGGATCTTTTTATAGTCATCAGTTGTTGGAGTAAAGATGAATGGTAGCCCTTCTCTATTAAGTGATCAAAGAAATGATCCCTAAGCTAGTCCCAAGTACCAATAGAATTAGGGGCTAAATACTGGTACCAATCTTGAGCCTTACCTTTGAAAGAGGCTATGAGCAGTTAGAGTGCTACATTCTATTCTATGACATGATGGATAGTGTATAGACATCAACCACATCTTTTAAATTCTCCACAAGTGTTCTAAAATATTCCATGGAAAACTTGGGTAGTGCTTTCAAAGCATTAGCAAGTATGAGATCCCATACTGCTAGAGAGGTTGGAGGAATTAGTGGGCTCTCACTATTCCACGACATAAAATACCTTGGGGACTCGAGAAGAGCCATCTGAGCTTGCACTTGAGCTTGAGATTGGGTTTGTGCTGTGTTCGGTGCAGTAACTTGTCTGTGTTATAGTCACCAAGGGAGGTAATAGAAAGCTTGGGTCTTGTTTTGTGACCTTGTAATGGGCCTCTGGCTCATAAAACCACTTCTAATTAGTAAAGTGTGGTCCGATCGGGCATTCCATAAAAGAGCTGTTGATCTCTAAATTTGACACTTAAGAAATATAGCCTATGAGAAGTTCTACAAATAGGGGACTAGAATGCACTCTACAAAACAATCCATGAGGTTTTAGATGTAGGATCTTCATTTTCTTTATGGAAAAGGGAGATAGAGAAAACATGAAATAAACCATACTTAGGTGATCCACCAAGCTTTTACAATGTTTCAATCATGATGTAGAATAGTAAAATCTCAGTTTGATCATTTACCATAGAATTTCGAAAGAGTATTGAACATGATTCAAAGTTCTACATGGATTAATATAAAAATTATAAAAGCTAAAAGAGAATAATCCACATTTGTAAACACTTTAGATAGACACAAAGTATGAGTTCAATAAAATAAGTAGAAATAAAAATGTAGTAGAGGAAAACATGGCACAATTATATCAATATCTATTCTCTCAAGAACATAACATGCTAAGGTCTATTGTGATACAAACCTTCTACCCCAATACAAAGAGAAAATATGCTTAAATAAAGAAATCTCTCCATCCGAAAGAGATTGTTGTAACTGAAAAGATTCTAGCTTGATGCCTCCCATGAGAGCCACCATCATGCCATTGTTGTTGTAGACATGGAAAATGTGCAGTTTCGTCTTGGCATGCTTGATCCCAATCACTAACACAATTTCCTCCAAAATCACACTCTCAACATTTTATCGTATTTTCATCTCTTAATCTAATGAATCATTATTCATCTGATCAGGTCTATCACCCCCTTTGATTATGTGAGGAAACTTAGGTGCAGAAATAGCTTCCTACACTAATCTCTAAGGGAAAGTATTGTGCAAATTCTTTTAAATCCTTACAATTTCAGATTCGTTAACTACTTTAACAATGATATTGCAGTCATATACCAGCATACAGGAAATAGAGAATGACACAATGATTTACCTTGGGGAAAACCTTTCGGTAAAAAACCCCAGCACTCCAAAACCTGCACAATGTATTATCTTCAACACAACGGTTACAACACACTTGCAATGCAAGTTCTTGCCATGATCTCCTTACACACAATTCAAGATGCCGACACATCAAGTGGAGTGACATATCAACATGCCAGCTAGACATGTACACTCACACTTAATTACATTATTTGCAATAAATACATTTTACAAAATAAATAATAAGAATAAGAATTATCCAAGGTTGAGACACCTTATTCCTAATAGATTAAATTAATCAATTTAATTTAATTAACCTTACATTTCTTTTTAATTAAATAAATCATTTTATTTGGTTAAATTCTCTAAAGTCTTCTCATTAAATTAAATAAATTAAACCTTATTTGATTTAATCTAACATATTCCTCTTTGGTTAAATAAATCAAATCATTTATTTAATAATCATTTCCTCTCAATTCTTGACTTAAATCAATTCACAAAATTAAGTCTACATTGTCACATCATCTAATTCTTCATTAAATTAATCAAAACCATGATTAAGTTAATCCCTCTTATTAAAATCATCTAGAGAATGCAAGTTGCACAATAAATCAATTACTTTGATTTATTTAAATTCTCTATTTCCCCTCACATGGCATCAAAAGGGAATATTCCTTTATTTGAATTCAAAAAGGCCAAGTGGATTTGGTCCTTCGAACAAGGCATTTAAGACCTCTTACATGTCCTTGACCTTGAGCCAAGTGACATTAACTTCATTTCTCTTCCCTCTTCAACAAATCATCTCACAATTTCAAATTCAAATTTATGCATTTATTGGCACTTTGGCCAAAATGTGCACAACCACTAACCATTCACATCTTGACATGTGGCATCCAACCATTGGATTGAAAGTTAGTCCCACATTGCTCAAATCTTACTTTCTCTTCCAAATTGAAAGTTATAAATTGGAGACTTCTCTCCTCATTTCTTATCCATAATCATATGCAAAGTTACTCTCTTCACATTGAGAGCCAATTTTTCCCATTTCAATCAACCATCAATCATCTTTCAAGATTTGCAACAAGGTTATGCTCAAATCTCTTTGGAGATTTGACCATTGCTCAATCAACCAACATTGCTACTTAGGAATTGGGAAAGGGCCAATTGCAACACTTCATTGGCACCAATTCCTCCATAAGATCATCATGCTATTAGCTTAATTAGGATTGAATCTCTTTTATTTAAAGTTTATTGTGTTCTTCATTTCCTAATTTTAGTTTAAATAGATGGATTTCATGGGGAATCTCTCATGTTTGCATCCATTTGATCTAACAACTTAATGTTTTTTGTTGCTCTTGTGCATTTGCAGGTTTAGGGGTTCACATTTTGGCGCTAGAAGGAGGGAAGCATTGAGAATTTCATCACGTTTTTGTGAAAAATTCCATGGTTTTAACATTTTTTGGCTATACACAGGAAGCTGCACCACGGGTAGTTCATGTGGCCCTGTATTGCACCGCAACCCTTGAAATCTGTGGCACTATATTGAACCGCAATCGTTTCCCACTTTTTAAATTTGAAAATTTCCCAGACGTTACCATTTGCAAACTCCGCCGCCTGCTGGATTGCACTACACCCATGGTCTCTATTTCTGCAGAGTGCCGCACACAGTCAACCGTGCGACACTATATAGCACCGCCTATTTACCAAACTGCACTGCACACGCTAACTATGCCGCACCTGCTAACTCTGCCAGAGAGAATAGTCTGGTTTTAAATTTTGACATGTGCTTTTTGATTTTTGGACCTTTTAACTTTTGACCTGTTTGCTGATATTTTTTTTTTTTGCTCTCTGTTTTCTGTCATTTTGCAGGTTGGAGCAAAGGAAGAAGTTCGTCATGAAATCATGATCACCAAACCCAAAGTGTTTTAAACACTAAAGTGTTCTTTAACACTATTTAAGAAATTTGTTAATATCTTTGGCCTTAGGAACACTAAATTTACTTTGGATTTAAAAGGAACAAGCAAATTTTTTATTATGACATCATGCTCATTTTGTACAAAGTGTTTTTCAACTCTCTAAGGAATTTGATAAGTTCATTGATCTTAGAACACTAAATTTCTTTTGGGTTCTAAAATAAACAATCAGATTTTTCTTTTCAAAAGTTGCCAAGGGGCTAAAAAGAACCTTAGACAAACATACTAGATTTTGTTTAAAGGCTAACAATTGAACAAGGCAAACTTACATTTCATTTGGTGCTTAAAAAGAACTCATCATTACTTTGAGGAATTAAAATAAACATGTGTTCTTGGTGTCTTGTAATCTTTTTTGCAAAGCAGTATCATTTGAAAAGGCGTATGCACTTCTCTCGTGCCTCACGATGATCTTGAGAATCAAAAGTCTTTTTGGTGACACTAAGTTGCATAAAAGATTGCCTCCACATTTCAATTTGGTTATTTAAAATTGAACAAAACATGCAAGTGTGAGCATGACATATTATGGAGGTTTTCCCCTTTATTTTTCAACAAAGGTTGTGTGAATGATGGGATATGTTAGCTCGCTTTTGTTTATCTTAGAGGGCTTGCCTTGTGGGAAAAAATACTCACCCAAGGGAACAACCCAACCGGGAACACGCTAAAGCCAGGCGACTTCCAACCGGTATATAAGTGTGGATTCTTGAGGAAAGTTCAAGAATCACAAGGATTATTTCGATGAGATGGACATAAATGGACTCTCACCGATGTTGGATAATCCCCCATGAATGGAATGCCTGAATTAGAACCCTTTGTTTAATAAAAGGCCAAAACCTTATCTATTTTGTTGGTGCAAAAGGTCATGTCCTTTGAAGCCGCCCCTCATTATACATGCGGTTTTGTTGTGGAAATGGAAAGTATGCCATGGAAGATTCATGGGTACTAATGCTTGGCTGACCCAAGAAGTTTGTGCAGTGGAGGGGAGCCAGTGTGGTCAAGCATTTATCCATTCTCACAAGATATGCGTAGCTGGATTTATCCAAGTGGGAACCCAACAAAATATTGTCTCATCATCCTAGGGTTGTAAAGTGCTTGGAAGTGGAAAACACATTGCTTGGTTCTCAAAAACATTTGCAAAAACAAACATTCACAAGACCTCAAAATTTCAAACCCCTTGTAGGAAACAAATACCTTTGACG
Source organism: Sequoiadendron giganteum (assembly GCA_007115665.2). Classification (NCBI taxonomy): domain Eukaryota; kingdom Viridiplantae; phylum Streptophyta; class Pinopsida; order Cupressales; family Cupressaceae; genus Sequoiadendron; species Sequoiadendron giganteum. The sequence goes on from CM021109.1 coordinate 414,800,245, forward strand.
AATTTAGGCACTCTTGCTTTCCTTAGGGATCATATCCTTAGAGGTTTCTAAGTGTTTGATTCTATCGTCATTTGTTTTCAATAAGGTTAAACATAGGTAACTTTTGCCCTAATTTCCTTGATTTCCACACAATGGACCTTGTGGGATGAGAAAGAAAGTGGGACATTAGATATATAGTTTGAAACATAAGCAAGAAAGTGTCTTTGGTAAAAATAATTCATTAAGCCAAGATAAAGAGACAAATTGAACTTCATATGTGTTGCTCCTAATGATTTCTCGAAAGATCAAAATTCCAAAACCAAAGTTCAAAAAGATAAGTCTAAAAGCCCGTGAGCAATGCCTTGAGATGCTCCTTGAAGTAAGAGAAAGACTTGTATACAAATTCTACAAAAATGCTTCAAGGAATAATCCGACTTTATATGCGTTCTACTATCAACAAAATCTCGAACTTTTTGAGAGGTTTGCTTTCCTCACATAGGAAGTCTAGCGTGTTCTTCAACACCGAGCTCTTGTAGAAAGAGTTGGGTCTATGTTCAAGTCTAGGATCAAAGTTTTCATCCCCATCCATCTTTTCATCAAATCAAATCTCGTCCCATCATCAAACTTCTTGAGAACTCTAGAAAAATCACTCATGCTAAACTTAAAGGGCTAAACCAACATCACCCTATCTTGGCTTAACACACCTAGCCAAAATAGTCAAACTTTTGGATGAATTTACCTCTAGGATAATGCAACTTCCTGAGGTCTCCTAGTTCACAATCACATTAGCTTAACGCACTTAGCCAATTCATCCACTTATGCAAGTTCCCTTAGGATAATACAACTTCCTAGGGAATACAACTTCACTACAATATTGTTTGACTCAATACACTTAGTAAAACCATCATAATCAATCTAAGTCCTAAACAAGTTTAGCATAGCCCTTCAAAAGTTCTCCAAAAGGTTTCATTCACTCGCTTTATCCATTATCCCATCATCGTTACCACCCTCTTTGATCTTTGGCTTCCCTAGTTCTTTTGTTGAGCCTAAAAGGTTAGGACCAAACGATCCCTATTTTTTATGGTTCAAACAAGATCGCAATACAAGAAGAACATGGAAAACATCAGTGAAATATCAACTTACATTGACATGAGTCAAGTAACCTCCAAAATAAACCTTGCGAGATCAAGCAATCCCCCAAGTAACTCTTCTTTGCAATCACAAAATCCTCAAGAGGAGAGTTATGAAGGGGAAATCACAAATGAAGACATGGGGATGACACAATCCGAAATGATAAAAATGGTTCAAAATCTAGAGAACCACAGAATTGTTAGTGCCATGTTCAAATACTTAAGCACATTAATGGAGGGAGGGGTCCAGTTCCCTTCCGACCTTGACGCGAGCACTAGTACAAACATGCCCCTTACAAATGCATCTCCAATGACAAACATCAATTAGGAAATACCTCACATCACGACAACCATCACACCAACCTCACCATGGGTGAACAAAGGAAGTGCTATGTTTTGAGAGTTACAACAGCATCGCCTTGTGGCCAACAAAGAGGTCATTGTCAACACCGCACCGGATAATTTTGTTCCAGAAAATCCATTGCACCCATACATCCCACTCACATTCCACAATCCTGCTGGTTCATCCTCATTCCGTGCCTCACTAGCCGATCAATCAAACATACAAAATTATCTATCACAAGGAGAAGGTGGTTTGTTTGGAACAACCAATGTTGCTAATCCCTTTTCTTTTCAAGGCAACATACCATCTCTTCCACCCTTTCCATTTGCAACCACATCACCACTCGGAGTGGGGTTTCCTCCCCTAAACATCGATAGTTTCTCAGAATCGGGCAATGTGAGTATCACACCAAATTCCCTCTTCTTTCCCTCAACATCGCAGCAATAAGTGGTGACCATCCAAGCCACTGCAACAAAAGCATCAACCGGTCCTCAAATATCCCAAAGCATTCCCTCTCAAGGACCGAGTATCTCCACCACCCCTCCAACAACCCAAATCCCAACCACCACCTCAACCCAAATCCCAGCCACTACCATAACCCTCTCACCTACCACAACGGTTGGCATCATTCCTGTTCCACCACCAATCCCACCAAAAGCCAACATGGCCAATTCATTCACCACCCTAATCCAAATCCTTCAAAAGGTCAACCAACAAAAAGTACTCAAGCAAAAGCAACAAGCCCAAGCTCAATCCCAAGCTCAAGCCCAAGCCCAAGCACAAGCCCAAGCCCAAGCACAAGCTCAAGCTCAAGCACAAGCTCAAGCACAAGCTCAAGCACAATTGCAAGAAATCCATCTGCAAGCCTACCGACAAGCCCTGCAAGACTTTCAGGCACAACAACAAGCTAAAAAAAAAGCTCTGTTGGCACAACAATAGCTCAACCAACAACAAGCTTTGTTGGTGCAACAATAGCTTGACCAACAACAAGCTTTACTAGTGCAACAATAGATTGACCAACAACATGCTTCTTGGGAATAATAGCAGATGGACCAACAACAAGTGTTATTGGAACAACAACAAGCATTGTTGTCACAAATGCAAGCATACCAATAGGCTTTGAACGCACAATAGAGCTTGTAGAAAATGCCCACTAGTACTCCTCCCACCCATCAAACACCGCAAACACCTCACAACTCATTCATTCCACCTCCTGACCCAAGCAAAGATGTCGCGACACAAATCAAACTGCTTTCACAGCAAGTGTTGGACTTACAAGCAAGAAAAACCACAAGAACACTAGGCAACTTGTGCCCTTATCCTTTTGACAGAAGTCTCACCATGATACTATTCCCAAAGGGATTCGAGATCCCCAAGTTTGACAACTATAATAGGATGGGTAACCCTGAAAACCATGTCAGGGAATTTCAAGTGCATTGCATGGAGGTCGCATATGATGACACATATCTAATATGACTCTTCCCTCATAGTCTGACTGGTCCAGCCATGGAATGGTTTTCTCACCTACCCACGGGCATTAAAAAATTCAAGGAAATTGTGGAGGCTTTCCTTAAAAATTATGCTTTCAATATGGGTGTGGATGTTAGTTTGGAAGAACTATTGGCACTGAAACAAAGGAAAGGAGAGCTATTCACATCCTTCTTGCAAAGATGGTGATCCGAGGCCAATCAGAGCAAGTGGACCATGTCGGAAGAACAACAAGTTTGCACCATCATAGCCAATCTAAATGAAAACTTGGCATTCTACTTGAAAATGCAGTGCATCACATCCTATGATCAATTGATCCCAAAGGCGCTCAACATTGAAAGAGCCCTTACTGCGCGAGGAGGTGCATCAACATTCACTCCACCCTAGGATAACCGCCCATCTAATAACTACAATGATAAACCTCAAACATGGTCAAGGAATAAAAATATCATGAATGATAGCATGGTCGATGCTAAAGTAGTTATTAGTGCCCCTAAGCAGAACATCCAAAATCATCATCAACCGCAAATTCATAATCGTAACGATATGTAGACTAATGTGGTAGTAGCACAACAACAACCAAATCCCACCAATCAAATCAACAACTTGGGTAATCAAGGAGGACCACCTGTCCGAGGCAAGTATCCCCCCAAGAGGAAGTTCATGGCTCTTGGTGAATTGATTGAGTCCATAATGAAAAAGTTGGTCAAAGAAAATCTAATCAAAATCTCTAACTCCGAGCAATATGCGGAACCCATGACCAAACCGCCATGGTCTAATGAAAATATCCTTTGTGAGTTTCACAAGATCAAAGGACATACCACCACCAATTGCATGAGGCTGAAAAACATCATCCAAGACCTCATCGAGGATAAGATCATCAATATTAAACAACCAGCTGGAAACCAAGACTTGAAAATATACACGAATCCGATGCTGAACCACAACCAAGGGAACAATCAAGGGAATAATCAATGGAACAATCAAGGGAGTAATCAAAAGTATGCTAGTGCTAATCTAGTGTACGAGGAGATAGTCGGATGCGTAAATGAGATGGTCACCGTCATAAATATCAAAGGAGCCAACAATGACTGTGGAGTCACCACACGTGGCAGAAAGGTTACCATTGCCGGGGCACCAGCTAAGACCCCCATTTCTAATACAAAAGCCATCCCCTATGACTACAATATCATTAAATAGCTGAAGAGAACCCCCGCATAGATCTCCATCATGGAACTATTGAAAATCTCCGTTGCCCATAGGAGGATCCTTGATGAAGCATTAGCTGCGTCCACCATCTCTGCCACCCTTGACACAAAGCAGTTCCAAGCTATGGTGGGTAACATCGCTACCCCAAAACTCATCACATTCTCTGACCAAGACTTCCCCCCATAGCCATCTCATAACCGTGCACTCCACCTTCAAGTGCTCATCCATAAAAAGAAAGTCAAATGAGTCCTGGAGGATGGAGGCGCAGGCCTTAACATATGTTCTCTAAAGCTCATAAAGGAATTGGGATTCATTGAGGATTCCATTAATAAGAACAAAATCATGACGATAAGGGCATATGATGACCAAGAAAGAGTGTCTCAGGGCACTATCAAAATCCCCATCCAAGTGGGACCGACAACCATGGAGACCACTTGTTAGGTCCTCGATCTTGACCTACCATATACTATCCTCCTTGGATGCCCACGGATCCACATAATGAAGGTAGTGGCCTCGACGTATCACCAATGTATCAAGTTCTCACATCAGAACAAGGAGGTAACTATATATGGGGATCCTGAACCTTTTTCCTACTGCAAAAACTTGGAAGCCAAGTTTTATAAGATCCCCTAAGTACCAAAAAATGATGAAGGACCATCTACTTTATACATCGACCTAGCCAACCTCACTTCCACTTCTGCGACAGAGACACCCGCCATCCCTGACATATCCGAAATCAAAAACATGATCCAAGACAATGGATGCGGCGACTACAAAATGAAAAGGAATTCAATTATTGTAGGAGAGTTACCACAATCTCCTAGGTTGCATGGACAACCTCAGCCAACTGAAACACCTATCCACACTATTAGGGAAAACTCCTCTAGATTCCACTGTTGGGGGGATCTTAGTAGAGAAAATGTGGATGAAGGAGACATCTCAAACACATTATACCAAGATGAAAGGCTTACCTCCACCCTATCCATGGATGAAACTAACAAAGGGTTGCAAATGATGTTTGGTATGGGCTATAATAGGAATGAAAGCCTTGGAAGAAATGGTGATGGATGGCTGGAGCCCATCATTGTAGAAAGAAGAATGCATAACCTTAGCCTTGGGTATACTCCTCTGAGTATAGCCGTACATGGAAGAGGTACTCCCAAAAGGGCAGTTAGGTCCTCTCCTCAGGTAACAGAAACCACTCCTAGACCACCTGTGTGCTTAGGTATCCCACTTGATAACTTCACCTTCGACGTCACTAATGTTTATGCCAGTAGTGATGATGATGATACCATAGAAGGTCTCCCTAGGCTCTTTGAAGATTCCACCCTGTTAATGATTAGTGCCTCCACAACTAAGTCAAACCAACCAACCCACTGAATCACCTGAATACACCCGCAACTCATCGATCATGATCAATGAGGACCACCAATTCTAGACTCATTCGAAAACGATGAGGTGCTCTCAGAATTCATGGGACTAAGGGATACAGTTCCATGTGGGGATCATAAGGTAGGATTCAATATCACATTAGACACCCAGGCATACTATGGGAAGACGATTGAGTCTTTCAGTCGCAAAAGGAAAATATCGAGAATAAGCTCAGAGTTATTGAGTGAAAACCACACTGTGACAATATCTAACCATAAAATAGTAAAAATAAAGGACACATCCAATGGTGAAAACCTCCCTAAGGTGTTGGAGGATGAAGGATTCAATCTCCCCCCTACCGCTTTACATGAAGAAAAATCAGCAGTACTGGCAAAGCAGTGCAACCCTGTCAAATTGGGAACAAAAACAAAACCACAAATCACTTTCTATGCCGAGTCTCTCCTAACAGAGGAAAAAGAATTGCTAACAACATTCCTAAAAGAAAGAAAGGTAAAATTTGCATGGACCTATGCTGACATGCTAGGTCTGGATCCTGAAGTGGTGGTTCATCATTTGGCTGTTTACCTCAGAGCAAAGCCAGTTAGAGAAAAGTTGAGGAAAATGCACCGGTAGATAGCCTTGCTTGTAAAGATAGAATTGCAGAAAATCTTAGATGTTGGCTTCATACGCCCAATTGACTATCCAGAGTGGGCATCTAATATTGTGCTAGTCTCAAAACCGAATGGGGGAATCCGCATCTGCACAGACTTTAGAGATCTAAACAAAGCATATCCTAAGGATGATTTTCCACTACCCAACATTAACATGATAGTGGATATGATGGCCAGAAATGAGATGCTATCACTGATGGATGGCTTCTCAGGATACAATCAAATAATGATAGCGAAGGAGGACTAGCATAAGATAACCTTTACATGTCCTTGGGGCACCTAATGCTGGAATGTGATGCCATTTGGGTTGAAGAATGCTGGAGCTACATACCAAAGAGCCATGACACTGATATTCCATGACATGATCCACAAAACTGTCAAAGATTATGTGGATGACATATTGGCCAAATCAAAGAAGAGACAGGATCACATAGCAACTCTAAGTGCAATCTTTGATAGGTTAGAACAATACAAGGTCAGACTCAACCCAAAGAAGTGTGTCTTTGGGATACAATCAGGAAAGCTGCTGGGGTACATAGTTTCAATGAGAGGGATAGAGGTGGATCCTACAAAGGTAAAAGCAAACCTTGATATGGAAGCACCCTGAACATTAAAGCAACTCAAAGGATTAGAAGGTAGACTCCACTCCATCAGAAGATTCATAGCACAACTGGAAAATAAGCAGATTGCTTATTCACATCTGCTCCACATGGGAGTAACATTCAAGTGGGATGACAAGTGCAAACAAGCATTCAACAAAATCAAAGAATATCTACTTACACCACCTGTGTTGATGCCACCAATCGTAGGGAAACCCTTTGATTCTATACATCTCGGCAACAACAACCGCCCTTGGCACCCTTTTAGCCCAACATGATGAAAAGGGAACCAAGCGAGCCATTTACTATATTAGTAGAATAATGGTAGGGCATGAGCTCAATTACATAGCAATAGAAAAAGCTTGCCTAGCAGTGGTGTTCGCAGCCCAAAAATTTAGACACTACATGCTAGCTCATCAAATTAAGCTAATTTCCAAGATAGACCCTCTCAAATATCTATTGTCAAAAGAAATGCTTATAGGCAGAATGGCTAAATGGGTGATGATACTATCTGAACATGACATTGAGTATGTCGAGCGGAAGGCGATCAAAGGACAAGTTATTATAGACCAGCTAGCAAAAGCTCCCCTCTACACAAACAGCCCACTCATATCAGAATTTCTAGATGAGTCCCTTTTCAATCTCAGTACAGCCGACCACTAGAAACTGTACTTCGATGGCTTCCACACACAACATGGATCAGGAGCCGATATCTTCTTCATCACCCCCCAAGGGGACTGTATACCCATATCATATAAGTTGGCATTCCCTTGTACAAACAACATTTCAGAATACTAGGCTTTGACGATAGGTCTCAAGATTGCGGCATAGTGGTGAATTATGGCATTAAAAGTCTATGGAGACTCACAGCTTATCATTAACCAAGTCAATGGTGAATACCAAACTAAAGATGATAAGCTCGCACCATACAAAAAGGTAGTAGAAAGCCTCAAGGAATCATTCATCGACATCACCTTTGAGAAAATATCGAGGGAAAACAACAGAGTAGCTAATGCAATGGCAACAATCGGATCCTTGCTAGATATCCCTTGCAACGTCTCAAAACACGAATTCCTTGTAGAGCAGCTTCTCATACCAACTTTCGAGGTACTAGAATTAGAATATGTGTGTGAACTCATTGGTCCTAGTGATCTTTGGTACCATGACATTTACACCTATCTAAGGTTAGGAATCCTCCCAGCTGACATTACCCCAAATCTAAAGTGAACCTTTGTCAAAAGAGCCTTACAATTTGTCATCCTAAGAGAAATCCTCTTCCATAGAAGTATCGATGGAACCCTGCTACGTTGTTTAAAACCTGAGGAGGCCTTGAATGCTCTAACTGAGGTACACAATGGCACTTGCGGTTCACATTCGAGTGGTATAACCTTGGCTATAAAGTTGCTGAGAACTGGGTATTATTGGTCGACAATGGAAAGAGAGGCACACAACTTTGTCAGAAGATGCCTACAATGCCAGCACCACAGAGATCTCATTTATGCACCAACTCAAGAGTTACACCCCATTGTTACACCTTGTCCCTTTTCACAATGGGGGCTCAACCTCATAGGTAAAATCTCACCCACCTCATCCAATGGCCACAAGTTCATCATCACCACCACCGAATACTTCACAAAGTGGGTCGAAGCAATTCCCATGACCTACATCATGGGTAAACAGATATCCAAGTTCATCCTAAACTACATCATCTGCTGATACAATGTTCCTCAATCCATTATCTCGGATAATGGGACACCCTTCAAGAATTAGGATGTTTGTGATTTGTGTGAAAAAATCAAAATCCAACACCGCTTTTCCACCCCATACTACCCACAAGGCAATGGCCAAGCAAAAGCTACCAATAAGACAATTCTGAAAATCCTCAAAAAAATAGTCAATGAATCTGGTCATGACTGGCATTTGCAATTAAACCCCACCTTATGGGCCTACCGCACTAGCATCCACACACCAACAGGCGTCACTCCATTTTCCCTAGTCTACGGATCAGAAGCCATCCTCCCTATTGAGATCGAGCTTCCGTCACTAAGGATATCATTGCAAAACCTCATCACAAATGAGGAATACAGGGTCACAAGACTAAATGAGCTGGAATTACTAGATGAACAGTGCATGGATGCCCTAAATCATCTGCAAGTCTACCAGAATTGCCTGAAATAGAGCTACAACAAGAAGATCAGGCAACACACCTTCCAAGTCGGTGACCTTGTGCTAAAAGAGAACCAAAAGAATGTGCCAAACCCAGATACAAAAGGAAAGTTTGAGCCTAACTAGCTAAGACCTTTCATCATCACCGCAAGCTATAAGTCGGGGGCATATCAGTTGTCGACACCAGAGGGTGAGCCTCTGCAGAAGCCCATGAACAACTCTCACCTCAAAAAGTTCTATGGCTAAGAACTTGCAAGGTATAGAAACAAAAAATACAAAAAAAATCAGAAAAAGTCTTGAAAAAATGGTTACCTTGATGAAAACCTAGCAAACAGGCGTCTTGGCGACAACAATTTTTTTTTTCAAAAAATGCAAAAATCCAAAAAAATATTAGAAAAAGTATTGAAAATAGTAAAGAGAAAAATCGTCCTCTAGTGAAAACCACTTTGGTGGCGCTTCGGACAAGTACCTTGGTGAAATCTTGGCAAACAGGCGCCAAGCATAAATAAAGCACTCTCTATCCACTAGGATCTACACGACTCACTCATCCATT
>CM021109.1:414809853-414892471 GCA_007115665.2 Sequoiadendron giganteum
TGGGTATGGTCATGATGCCATCCGCCACTCCTCATGGTCCCATGTGGCCCCAACATCATCTGCATCATCCACAGGTAGTTGATCATGATCGAAATAGTCAGAGTCACTCTGGGTGACATCATCTAGTGTAAATCATGTTGTATCGCCTGGCCTCCGGGCACTCTGAATAGACCTCCTAAATGATGACCATGGTTGTGGTGGTTTCTGTACCTATCCAAACTACCTCATAACCCAATCATAGTAAAACGGTCACACTATGTGATCATTTCTTCCTACCAAGAACCTACTCATCTATAACCTCCTCAATTGTCTGGTGTGATTTGGCCACTGAAGCACAAGCTGGTACAGCCTCCATAGGATATCAACCTCATCTAGTTGATCAAATATCACCCTCCAAAAGTGTAGATCACCATACTTCCATAGTCATTGTAATGGATAGCCAAATGCTCTTGGATAGCCCACCGTTGTCAGATACAGGAAGCCAACTAGTCGGGTACATGTGATATGCTCTAAACACCAAACCTATAGGAGCGTACAATTTACAATACTATGAAGCTCCTAGAATACAAATCGACCAAGGTCATAGTACAAATGTGCTAGAATGCATCATCCCAAGGCATAAATCGTTTGATGCTCTACCATCCCTCATACTAGATGTACCAAACCACCCTCAAGATGCGTTGTTCGTCCATCCAGCAAGAGGACCAATGATACTATATGCATCACAATCCACCTCAGCACTGGCCCTCATGAGTAGAGTAACATAGCCAGATCAATCTATCCCGCAACCCTATCATCATGTACTGGACCATCGAGGCAGTATTGCATGTCTTCCCGCTTCTCCTAGAAGGATCGTCCCCTCTACAGATACACCCACTCCCCCCAAATAGGGACTCAGAGTATGCAATGGATGTCCTCTAATGTAATATTCATCTCACTCGTCGGTAGGTGAAAGGTGAATGTGTCAGAGTTCCACCACTCACACAATGCCATCAGCATGGCATTGTGATATCTCATGCGAGGCATGAGATATGCCCAATATATCCCCACCACCTATAGATTCTATGTATCCACTACTAATAAAGTCAGAGCCAAGTCTCTTGGGAAACTCAGCTTTCTACAGCATAGACGCTGACGAGAATGAGGGGGTGCCTATACAAATTATCCAAATATGTTATCTAAATCATCCAATCTCCTCAATTCTACTCTAATTCATCATGCAAGTGTGCTAATGTTGTTCTAGTGTTCTTTTCCTATGACCATAGACACTTTAGAACCCTTTTGGGACACTTCGCGAAGAAACATGACACTTTGTGAAAAAAAAGGGACACTTCATGAACAAAAGGGACACTTTGCAAACAAATGGGACACTTTGCGAACAAATGGGACACTTTGTAAAAAAAAGGGACACTTTGTGAACTTTTTTTCCAAGATCCTAATCTAATCTAAACATGCATTAAATTCATTCTATAATTGGAAAATCACAAAGCAAAGGCTTTGGAATCAATTGACCTCATGTTAATGGTTGTCACTTGCCACCTGATCCTGCAGCACGTCCAATCTCGCAGGAGTGAAATCGTGTGTGCTCGGCATCCTCTCCTTATCACTCTTCAATGCTACAAAGGGTAAATGAGCAAGTAAGTGCACAATTACTCTATTTTCATTCCTTTTAACTATCTCTTTTTACACACATGTGCACAATTGTACCTTTTTACCATGTTAGCCTTTTTTGTGTGCTTTTTCATTCAAATCAACATACCAAGTGCTAGTGAACTCCATTTTTTATGACATTTGTTGCATTAGAATAGTGTTTCCATTCCCTACATCATCAATCACCTATCGTTATGAGGCATGGTACTTGGAAATTCCCTCTGATATGTGTGTTCTTATTCAATGTGGTTAGATTGCTACCTTGATTCCACCTTCGTAAAGCAAGCAGAATCAAGGGGGGGCATACATCTACCCTTGAATTTGATCTTTATGGATTAGATAATAGGATTTCTAGGACTTCTAATGAATTTTTGTTGTAGTATGTGGTTCCTAATGTTGTGGGTTTGCAGATAACTACACTGGGGGCTTCATTCTCCTACCCTTTAAATGAGTATCATTTTATGAAAACAAGGTGCATTGTTTGTTTAGAGTTCTTTAGCTTACATATGCATGTATAATCATATGGGCGCTAAAGTGGGGGCTAAATTTGTCACCAAAAATTGTATACCTTTGAAGAAAATGACAATTTTGTGCTCGTTTTGGTCCTACTTTAGGTCCCCTTTCATCAATTATCACACTAAAACAACATTTATAGGCCCCTCAAGTTCGTTATTTTTTACTTTGATGCCTGTTATACCTAAGGGATCATTCAACCCCCGACAAGCAACATCAAAATTATTCAAAAATCACTATTCCCACTTCAAAATCCCTTAGTGGGACTAGGTCGCCCAAGTTCGCGACCTATTCCTTTTTGAGGATTCTTGTAATTTTAAGCGGGAAAATGAATATTTAATCAAAAAATTCCTAATGGGTGTCAGCCTGTTAGCTCAAAATTCCCAACAATTATGTCTTGTTGCTTATAAATACTTGTTTTTAGGTCATTTTGTGTCTCTCTCTTAGCCATTTTTCACATCCAAGTCCAAGAATCAAGTGCAAAACATCTTCCTCAAGAAGATTCATCTCTCTAACAACAAGAGTTGAAGCTTTTGGACAACAAACTAGGGCTTTTTGTAGGTCTTCAAGCTCACTCCACATTCAAGATCACATATTGGCAAAGGTTGAAGATAGATTCCTATGGAGATTCATGGAGAAATCTAGGTCAAGGAGGTGCAACTAGCCACTAAATCACACATAAAGACTATTCTCAAAGTGACTCCATCTTCTAATTTTAGCCCATTTTCAAACTTGAGGTTTGCATCCCATTTGCATTCCTTTTTACACTCATTTGTAATGTTGTAGGGTTTCTAGGATTGAAGTCTTGCATCATTCCAAATCTTTTGCATGCATCTTATTCTAGCACAATAGAATAGGGTTTTGTCTTATTTTAGGTTTTCCTAGTTCTAGACACACTTAGGGCTAGGGTTTTATGTAGATTTTCTATCTTATTTCAATTTTAAATACAAACTAGGGGTTTGACCAAGGAAAACCCCACATTAGAAACCCAAATATCTTCTATTTTGCAGGTTATTTTACAGATCTGATTATGGATTCCCATGAAGAAACAACATATAGACCATAGGCCTCTGTGTCCTCTTTCAGTTTTCCAAAAAAATTGAAATGGACTAGGTTGCCAATAGTGGCGACCTAGTCCCACTGGAGGTTCTCGACACAAAAATTTGCAAATTTGGAGACCTAGTTGGCATATATGGCTTTCAGAGTAGTTTACCTGAAAAGGGAGTAGGTCGCCCCACTTGGCGGAAGTGTCCCACTTGACTCAGAATCTAGATTTCTTAGGTTTTTCGAGGCTCCCACATCTTCTTCAGCCTACAACAGTTTCCAGGTGTACCCATTTGATTTAATAGGTTATTTTGTTTAGTTTAATCTTCATTTTAGCATTGTTATAATACATCATGTGTTTTCTAGCATCATAGACACTCTTAGTTTAGGTTAAGTAGTTAGGTTTACATATTACATTTCAATACTTAGCGTAATCCATTACATATTCAATCCCTAGTATTGAATGAATCACAAGGTTTAATGCCAGGTTGGTGGAGGAAAACCTTCTTCCTCCTGGGTGAAAAACCTAGAAAGTTGTAGAGGACTCATTCCTATACCTCCACCCAAAGAACTAAATTTTGCGGTTCAATTATAACTCCTCCTTCTCACCTCTACTTATTGAGGTGCCTCTCCTCTCATTCTTCAATATTCAAGCAAGCTAAGGCTGAAGCTCTCTCTCTCTTTGTATTATTCTTTAGGCATTTTTCCTCCATTCATAATATTGGGGTTTTTTCTTGTTTTTTCCCCTTAATAAATTCTTGTGTCTCTTTTTCTTTGGTGGTTCTTGGTTTGACTACTTCAATCTATTTGGTAATCTCTTTCCTTCAAACAATTTCTCATTCATTAGTACTTTCCAATGCTCTTTTATATTTCCTTTCATGTTTTCAGAGCTTGATATTACTAATCTTTTGTGAGCTACACTGTTGAAGCTTTACCAAGTTTTAAAAGCACGCCATTGGAGGCACTCTAAGAGAGGAGGAGAGGAGTCAAAAGCAGGCTAATCTTGCTTCTTGTTTATAATATTTTTTGTGCAGGATTTCTTATCTAAATATTTTTAAGTTTTTCAAATTTCAAATCTGTGTGCAATATATTTCCTTTCATGGTATCTAACCCTTGTGCAAGTTTTTCTAATTTTTTTTTTTTTCATATTTCAAAATAATATAATTTGCATGCATGTTTTATTTTTTGCAAAATTTTAGAAACCCTCAAATAAAGGATTACAGTTTAGTTTTTCAAAAAATCTAATTTGCATGATCAAATAATTTCTTAAAAAAAATAAAAATCTTTTGGGCTCTAACCCTGGTTTTAAAATATTAATTTCTATTAAAAAAAGATGTCATATTTGCAATTTTTTGACATATTAAGCTAAATCTTTAAACATTCTCTATATTTTACATTTTGTAAAAAAATCAAATTTTTTTAGCTCTAATTTAGAAAAGTTCTTAAAATCAATTAAAAAACCTTTGTTTAGTTCAAATTTTGTATAGATCAAAAAATACCAACTATTTAAAAAAAAACAATCCAGATATATATTATTACTGTCTATTTTTTTAACAAATAAATAAAAAATCATTTTTTTAAATCTGCCTGATTTTAAAAATAATAGAACTCTTTTTTATATAAATCTAAACTTTTTCTCTTTTCAAAAAAATTATTTATATATAATAATACATTAAAAATCGATTATAAAAAATCTTAAAACCCTTAAAAGGGTTTCAGGTTCGTTTGCAGGCCCCTGTGACCCCTTTTCGCCACTAAGTTGTCGCTATCTCCCTGTCCACGTTGCTCCTTCCATACCCTATGCGACCGTGTAACTCAACCTTAAATCTGAAAGAGGCATTTAGATTTCTAGCTTTCTTTCTGTGTGCCCTCCTTTGCCCTGTGTCGTGCCCAAATTTATCTATTATTTTTTCTTTAAAAAAAATCCCTAAACCTATTCTCCTCAAAAGCTACTTTAAACTTAGTTTACCCGCACGCAAAGTGCCTTCACGTTTTTAAAGGTTTTAAATTTTATTTTATAAAACTTAAGTCTTTGGAAAATAACCGCCCTTTCTTTTTATCCCGCACATTCTTTTGGCATTTCACTTTATTTAAAGTTTAGTTCTTTTAATCTTTTTGTTCAATTTCATCCATAAAGCTTTTTCATATTTCTTTCAAAGTTTCTTAAGTTAGATCTTTAATAAAGTTTCTCTTTTAAATTTCCACGTGGTAGGTAAGTTTTTTGAGAAAAGGAAATTTTCATAAATTCAGTTCTTTTTCTTTTTATGAATGTATAAATATAAATCATATTAAACTTTAAAAAGTTTTAATATTCTTTAAAATAAAAGTTAAAGATTTTTTTTTAATATTCATTAATATTAATTTTTTAAAAAGAAAGTGAAATTCTTTTTTAGACATTTTTTTCTTTTTAAGGGGTTTTTTTTTCTAAAATTTAATTTAATCAAAAAAGGTTTTTTAAGATTTCATTCAATCAAGAGTTATATTTTTGTTTGTAAGCAAATATTTACAATATTTATCATTTTTTGTATCATAAAGTTGTGATTTTTTTATTGCAATCATCTCAACTTTAATTTCTGAAATTAAATTAACTACTTCTAACTATCATTCTTGGAATACTCATATATCTTTTATTTTTCATTTTAAACATCTTTTAGATGTTGCTACGGATCCTAAATCTAAACAAGGTTCGTCTGCATCCAAAGATGAAATCAAAAAATGGAATCTTAAAAATGAGGAAGCCCTTGGCCTCATAGGTATTTTCATGTCACCCGAACTTTATGTTCACATTGGGACATGTACATGCCTATGAAGCGTGGGACAAACTCGAAACCATTTATGATAGTTCAAATGAATCAAGAAAAATTCAAATTCAAGATCAACTTGAAGATTTGAGGTATCTTGATTTTAAATCTATAGATGAATTTTTATTGAAATTTGATGCTTTAAATAGTCAATTGCATGGTTTAGGAGTAAAATTAGATAATCTTAGATTAATTTATCTTATTCTTAAAAAGTGTCTTCCTAGGAAATTTCAACAATTCATTACTAATATTCATGCTCAATTAGCTATTCCTTCTTTAGCTACTCAATTAACTTATGATATGTTTCATGATTTATTAAGACAAGAAGAAGCTAAGTTAATTCAGTTTGACACTCTTAAGTCTAATGAACATGCTTTTTTGTCTAATCATAAGATTTTTTTTAAATCTAATTCTAAACAACAACATTATAATAATGGCAATGATCCTCGAAAGTTTAACTCTTCTAAGAAGCCACATTGCACTTATTGTAATAAGGATGGTCATTGGAAAAATACTTGTTTTAAGAAGCAAAATGAAAAAAAGCCTATGAAGAAAAATAATCAAGATCAAAATAAACCTAATAATAATAAGGTTCATGACAATGCTAATCAATCTAGACGTGATTTTACACATAGTTTTAATGTTTCTAAACCTCTTGAATGGGTTATTGATTCAGGCGCATCTCAACATGTTACTTCACATAAAGAATTTTTTGAGTTTATGCAACCTGATTTGTCTAATGTTCCTCTTCAACTTGCAAATTATTATACTTGTAAAGTAGAAGCAATTGGTGATGTGAATGTTCCTAATGGTAAACTGCATGATGTTTTATATATGTTCCTGAATTAAAGACTAATTTAAAATAGAATTCTATAAAGATATGTGCTATGTTATTGATCCAAAAAAAAAATAAAGTCATTACTAATGCTTAGTTAGACAATGATAATTTGTTAAAATTTTATGATTTTTCTCAATCTAAATGCTCTTTATTATCTACCATTGATTTCAATGTTTGGCATGAAAAACTTGGTCATATAAATGCTAACAATATTTCCTTAATGCAAAATCTTAATATGGTAGATGGATTGCCTAGTATTGTTCCATCTCAAATTATATGCACAGGATGCATGAGTGGTAAGATGCATAGGAAGCCCTTTCCACATGGTCAATCATGGAGGGCAACTCATAAGTTGCACCTAGTTCATAGTAACTTTTTGGAACCCATGGATAATAACTCCATCCAAGTATCAAGGTATGCACTTAGTTTTGTTGATGATTTTACAAGAAGAACTTGGATCTATTTTCTTCATAGTAAGGATCAAGTTCTTGATATATTTTCTGAATTTCATAAATTTGTTGAAAGACAATCTGGTTTTAAACTTAAAATTCTTAGAAATGATAATGGAAAAGAATATGTGAACAATGCTTTTAATAATTATTTGAAATCTTTTGGTATTAAGCATGAGCTTACTATTCCCTATACATCTCAAAAAAATGGTGTAGCGGAAAGGAAGCATAAAACTATTGTTGAAATGGCTAGATGTATGTTATATGCTAAAAATATGTCTTCTAAATTTTGGGTTGAAGCTATGTTTTGTGCTACTTACATTATTAATAGGAATCCTTCTAAAGCTTTAAAGGATATAACTCCCGAAGAAGCTTGGTCTGGTAGGAAGCCCAATCTTAAGCATTTAAGGATTTTTTGTTCAATTGCTTATGTTCACAAACCTAAACAAAAGAGACAAAAATTAGATGCTAAATCTTCTTATCATATTTTTGTCAGTTATGATGAACATTCTAAAGCTTATAGAGCTTATAATCCTCTTACTAAATTTTTTAAAGTTGCTAGAGATGTATGCATTGCTGAAAATGGTATTCATGATTGCTCTAAAGTGCATAATGTTGAATCTTCTCAAAATAAAGTTATTGTTGTGGAGGATAATCCTCAAGTTCAATCTTCTGTTAACCCTCCTATTGCATCTCTTACTCATAGTGATAGTGATGATGAAAATGTTGAAATTTCTGCTCATGATTCTTCTTCTAGTGATGATACTCCTACATCTAAGAGAAAGCCTAAATGGTTTAAAAATTTAATGCAAAAAAGTGAAGATATTTTAGCTAGAATTGAATAAATCTAAGACTAGAAAGGAAAATTATTGTAATTATGCTTTGATGTCTAATATTATGAATTTAAATGATCCTCAAACTTATGAACAAGATAAATATCAACCTCATTGGAAAAAGGCTATGCAAGAACAATATAATGCTTTAATTGCTAATAATACTTGGGGTTTAGATCCTTTACCTCAAGGTAAGAATCTTGTTTCATGGAAATGGTTATATAAAACTAAAGTTAATGCAAATAATGAAGTTAGCAAGTTTAAAGCTAGATTAGTTGCTAGGGGCTTCTCTCAAGTTGAAGGATTAGATTATAATGAAACATTTATTCTAGTAGCCTAAGATGCCAACTATTAAATTAGTTATTGCTTTAGCTTCTCATATGCATTGGCCTATTCATAAAATGGATGTTAAAAGTGCATTTTTAAATGGTTATTTACATGAAGAAATTTATATGTCTCAACCTTTGGTTTTCATTAAGGAAGGTAATGAAAATATTGTTTGAAAATTAAACAAATCAATTTATGGTTTAAAACAATCTCCTAGATAATGGTATTCCAAAATCAATGATTTCTTTCTATCTCAAGGTTTCATTAGAAGTAAAAATGATCCAAATTTATATATTAAGCATAGTGAAAATGATATTGTAAAATTTTATTATTTTATATGTTGATGATTTAATTCTCACTTCTAGTTGTAACAATTTGATTAGTGATGTTAAGTCTCAACTCAATCAACAATTTCAAATGACTGATTTAGGTTTTTTACATTATTTTTTGGGTATGCAAATTTGGCAAACACCTAAAGGTATTTTTCTTTCTCAACATAAATATGCTCAAAATATCTTAGATAGATTTAAAATGAATTATGCAAAGTGTGTTTCTATTCTATGTGAATTAGGAACAAAATTAATGGTTGATATGGAAACTCCTTTTGTTGATCCTACTTTATATAGGCAATTAGTAGGAAGTTTAAATTATCTAACTCTTACTAGACCTGATATTTCTTATAGTGTTGTTTTGGTTTCTAGATTTATGTCTAAACCACAACAAACTAATTTTAAAGTTGCAAAAATAATTTTAAGATATGTTAAAGGTACTCTTAATCTTGGTCTTTTTTATGACACAAATTGTGATTTTTCTTTAAAGGGTTATACTGATTCAGATTTAGGAGATGATTCCAATGATGGGAGATCCACTTGTGGTTATTGTTTCTTTGTTGGATCAGGTGCAATCTCATGGAATATTAAGAAACAAAAATCTACTTCTCTTTGTTCTACAAAAGCTGAATATAAAGGTTGTGCAAATGCATCTAAAGAAGCACTATGGTTAAGAAGATTACTTGAAGACTTAGGTCTACCTCAAAAGGATCCTATTCCTTTATATTGTGATAATCAAAGTGCTATTTATTTTACAAAGAATAAATTTTTTCATGGAAGGACCAAGCACATTTCTCTTCAACATCACTTCATTAGAGAGAAAATTGAAGATAAACAAATTTCTCTTTTGTATTGTAAAGGTGAAGATCAAGTTGCAGATATTTTCACCAAAGTTCTTTGTAAAGATAAATTTATCTTTCATTGTAAAAATCTTGGATTACATCCTATTGAAGGGTTTGATGTAACCTCCCCAAGTAAAGCTTAAGGGGGGATGTTAGAAGATTAATCTTTACTTGGTAAAGGTTATTCTTTATTTGTAACTATTTAATAACTTGTAGGAATATTCCAAAGGAATCCCTACAAGTCTTTTGTCTTTTTTTCTTCTCACACATTTGTGAGGATGACTCATTTTATTTTTAATTTCTTTATTAAGGAATATTTGTGATCACCTCCTTAAGAGGTGACACTTTGCACACACATAGATGAATGGTGACATTCATTGAGTTGGGAGCTACATTATAACTCATCCTTCTCATCTCTACTTATTGAGGTACCTCCCCTCTCATTCTTCAAGATTCAAGTAAACAAGCTAAGGCTGAAGCTCTCTCTCTCTCTTTGCATTATATTTTAGGCATTTTTCCTCCATTCATAATATTGGGATTTTTTCTTGTTTTTTCCCCTTAACAAATTCTTGTCTCTCTCTTGGTTTGGATACTTCAATCTATTTGGTAATCTCTTTTTTTCAAAAAAAATATCATTCATTAGTACTTTCCATTTCTCTTTTATATTTCCTTTCAAGATGAAATCAAATTGGTCAAGAATTTGTAAGCCAAAATATAAATCACTAGCCCGTGGCATATTTTGACAAGAATATGTTCTTTATCAAGCTTTATCTTTCATCGAACATCAATCCAAACAATCAATATCAGTCGCATCTAAGTTGCACTTCAACATCACATCCAATCATTCAAAACAACTTTTGTTCTAAATCAAGCTTCAAAATCTTGATCAATCAAATCTAATCAATCCATCATCATCTCGGGATATCCTTCCCAATCCTCATATTTCTTAACACTATCCTTTCATTGTTGTGTATCCTCAATGATGTTATCATCGCCAATCCATCAATCAAATCAATCAAACCTAGCTTGGTTTTCAATAAAATCCCAAAATAAGGCATTGATATCATATCCATATCCAAATCGTCAAAATCATGTGAAAATCCAAAAACATCCCAAAACATATCAAACTCAAGAAATAGGTCAAAAATTTAGAAAACATCAAAAACATGGTATCTGAACTACGTCGTCTTTGAGCTCAAACATAGGCAAGGCTATCATTGATGAGCCCTCGAGACACAAAAACAAAAAAAAAAATCATAAATCTCGCAAAACCCAAAAACATTAGAAAAATTTAATAAAAAAACATTTGTAAAACATCTCGAAAATCTCAAAAAAACCTCATAACATTTCAAAAACATCAAAAACATCCAAATATTTCAAAAAATCCATCCATCCCATTTTCAACATCCACCCTCAATAAACATCCTTTCATAATAAATCAATCGCCACTGTCACCCTTTGGAAAAACAATCAGAAGCAAGCTTAGCAATTGAAAGTGTGTACTCCAACGTCGAAGTATTAAGTCTAGGTTAGTAGCTAAACAATTTGGTTAACTCTGAATATCAATATCTTATCATCTAATCAATCTCACCATCATCTGATAACATCATGTCCTAGGATGCATCCTTCCTACAATGGACATAAACATCAAGCATCACCATAGTTTAGTATTGGCTAGCGGTATGAAAAAAATTAGCTTGTTTGTTTACTTGATCTTGATCTTATTGATTTATCTTATTTCACTCATTCCAATGACCTCTCGATGATGTCTAATCAAACGATTTAGAGATAAAGGAATGGGGCGTTGATCTTTATCTTTTGTCTTCTATGCTTGTTGGATGCTCTTGTAATATAACCTTGGCAAATACTTTATTTGTTAGGTATGTATGGAAGGTGTTTTGAATAGATTGTTGACTATTTCATTGATAGTTTACACCTTTCCATGCTTTGGTATGAGATGTTTGAAACTTTTGAAGTGCATCCTAGCCAAGTTTTCACATGTCAGGTGTGAACAAGATCCTCCTATATGTCTGTTGAGTCAAAGTCCATCGCACTAGATATAATGTCATCCTAGTTGTTTGTACCTTGATGCATCGTATCTATGTGTATTATCAAACATAAGGAAAGTTATGCTCTTTACATCCCCAATCCCTAGATAAGAAATACATCATCATCATTCATCGTCACATCTAATAAAGTCTTGATGACTCATAGACTTGTTGGACTTCTGCATCATCTCAGATTCAAGGGTTGATCCCTCTCATTCTTCTATCCTCTTTCATGTTAACATTGTATCATGTCATTCACCATCCTACATCCACTAATCATCGACATCTTACATACATATCATCATAGGACAACATCATCCATTTCATCCATCTCACATGCATTGCATCATTATTTGAATTGTTTAGGATAATATAGATTTGTTATTCTAAGCATCTTAATCCATAAAATTTGCATCGTCATTATCATATAGATCCATTGACATAACCATCCATACATCCATCTTGAACCTATTTTTCATGAGATCGACCCTCAAATTAAACTTTTCGCTCAATCTCTCAAGAGCGAAATGTGCCAACGTACTTCTTTCCACTGGGGCATCCAAAAAAATCATATATTTTTTTAATTTCGATCTTGGCGGCATCATTCTTTGAACCAAGGTAGCATGTACATTGCTTCAAAGAGGGGAAAAATTAAGACATGAAAATAATCTTAATCAACATCATGCATCATGCATCTAAATTTGACTAATTAATATCAAATTCCTCTATTAATCAAATAAAGTCATTTATTGATTAATTCACTAATATTCATCATGTTTGATTAAATAAATGAATTTATTTAATTAAATCCCTCAAGGTTCTCTCATCTAATTTGATAAATCAAATTGATTAAATCAAATGTCAAATCCCAAAAAATCCTTCAAGTTAATTAATCTGAAATAATTAACCCATAATCATAATTACCCATCCTCTAGGTTTTGACTCAACCTGGGTCAAACCTAAACCCTTGACTAACCCACCCACTTGCACATGAAATTCATTTTATGTAATTATCTAATTTCCCCCTATTTTCCCCAACAAGGCATATTCCCAAAGAATATTCCTTCATTTACTCCACTTATTTGACTTTCTTTCTGAACCCATTTCCCTCCAAAATGTCTCAACCACATTCATTTAATGACTCTTACAAAGTCATCAATCTCTCGTACACCTCTCAAATCCTCAACCACTTTCACATTCTCCAAAATGTGCTCATTCCTCCTCCACTAGCATGTTGAAAAGTGGCACCTTGCCATTGGCTCATGTTTAGTCCCACATTCCTCCCATCTCTCCATCTTTTAAACCTTCAACCTATAAATATAAGGCACTTCTACTCCAAATAAATCTACAATTTGAGTATTTTCACTATAGAAATTTTGAGTTCATCTTGCATTTTCATCTCCATCACTTGCTGTGTCGCCAAAAAGTGTAGTCTTTAGACACTTTTTCACTCATTTTGGCCTTTTCCTTTGGATTTTGGCCTTGTTTTGCCTTAATTCAGTCTTGAAAGCTTGCAATTCAATAATAACCTAATAGTGTTTTAATAAGGTGTTGTGAAGTGTTGTAATACATTTCCTCACTTTTCTAAGACCCTTTCAACATAATTCACCTAAACAACCCCTCTTTAGCCCT
The DNA here is from genome assembly GCA_007115665.2 of Sequoiadendron giganteum. Taxonomy (NCBI): domain Eukaryota; kingdom Viridiplantae; phylum Streptophyta; class Pinopsida; order Cupressales; family Cupressaceae; genus Sequoiadendron; species Sequoiadendron giganteum. The sequence continues at coordinate 414,823,160 of CM021109.1, forward strand.
TTCCAAGCCTTGTGACAAAGTGTTGTAAAGTGTTGTTATGCATTTTTACACTTTCCTAGGCTTGTCACCCCTAATCTAACACTTTTCTTATGCTAATTTGTCGCCTTAATGTACTTTTAGGCTCGATTAAAGTGTGTTTCGGAAGGCAAGGTTAATAAACCTCATTAATCACTATTCTATTCCCGACCACCACTTGGATTTTCCCAAGTGGACTAGGTCGCCGCTTTGGGTGACCTAGTACCTTTAGGCTTAAATCCAAAATTAAAACATAAATCTTATGGGAAATTGCCTCCAAAATCCTAATGTCAGCCTATCATGTTGCATTTTGGGAAAATTAGGGTTTAGCATGTCTAAGTAAGGTTTTTCATCCTCATTTCGACCTCTCCTAAGATAATTTTTCACCTACACAAGTACTCTTGCACTCAAGCTTCCCATGCAATCAATTAAGCACAAGGAACCTCAAGCAACCTCCATTGGAGTTGATTCATGCATGTTGCAAACATCTTCAACAAAGGATTTGGTAAGTGTTTATATTTTTTTATCATTCAACCATCCATTCCTTTCATATTATTTCATTTGGATTTGATTAACATCAAAGACGTTTGACTAAGGCAAACCCCTAATCTCTAACCCTCACCGTTATCTCCTCTTTGCATGCGATTTTCATGTTTTTCTTGCAGGTTTGTCGAGAAAGGTGCCAAGAAGGTATCCTCAACCCATCAAAATAATTCAAGTCAACAAAGCCCTAGTTGACACTTGGAGACCTCTTTCAGCCCATTTTCGCTAGAATCTGAACCAGTCACCTGTTGGGATCCGGAGTGTAGACCAAAGGCTCCAATCTCCACTTTTAGATTCCCAAAAACCCACAAGAGGACTAGCTCACCCATAATGGTGACCTAGTCCCTCTGAGCTTGGTTTTTTGGGGATCTTAACATTTTTTGGGTACCCATTTGATAGAAACCCATTCAGGTAAATTTTCCCCACAAGAGGATTAGGTCACCCAACTTGGCATAAGTGTCTTTGTGAGGATTTTTGATAGATTCCAAAACATTCTGGGACTCCTCATCTACAAATTTCAATACCCAGGTGCACAAGCTCTGTTATTTTTAGTTTCCTTTATGTTTGCAAGCATTTAGGTCATTTACTTTACATTGCATGTAGTTTAGATTTACATTTATTTTCATTTACATTTCAAAGTGAGCCTTAGTTTCTTTCAACCACACATAACAAAAACCCTATTCAAACCCCTATCCTTTGAATGTAATCACCAAAAAGACCATATCACTAGGTGAAAGAGAGTTATTCCTAAACCAAGTGCTCCTAGGTGAAAAACTCTAGGAGCCTAGTAAAGGGAATCCTCTTTCCCTTGTTTGTATATGTTTTTGGTGGTTCATTTTGGTGAGCCCGACTGTCCAAAACTTGTTAATCTTCTGATTTTACAGTTAAATCTTAGGAAAAAGCTTTCATTGCATTAATATTTTACATTGTTTGCATCCTAGGGTTTATAAAATCATCCATTAGTGAAAAGTTCATGTTAACTTAAATTTTTGCATATATATTTTCATTGAAAATCTCTAAAATCTTGCATTTTCATCTTAGGATTGCATCATATAGCTTGAGACATATCCAAATCATTCAAAAAACTCAGAAAAATTGAAAAAAATCCCTACTAGGACTAATTCGCCATTCTGGGCGACCTAGTCCCAGTTCACATTTTTAACTGCCTGTTACAGCATCAAAAACCTTATTTATGTGCTTCCCAAATCTCCTAGTACCATATACTTCAAGTCTGGAAAGTTTTGAGAACATAGGTTTTATGCTTTTGTAGATCTAAATTTGACCACTTCTACATGGTCAAAATCGTCTTCTCCATTCATCTATTCCATTAACAGTGATTAAATAATTTATTTAATCATTATTTCATTTTCTACCTAAGGTTCTTAAAGTATCTAATTAAATAAATTAAATACTTTACCTTACCCCTTTTCTTCTCTAAATTAAATAAATATGACAAATTATTTAATTTAGTCTTTTAACCCATTTGAATTAAAACCAATTTTTAATTCCCCTTTTTCTCTCTCCTTGTCACATTCTCCATAACCCTCTCCTAATCCGGATTAAATTAATTAATTTGTGATTAGGATGTGCACCACTTAATCAAGATTAAGTGTCACATCCTCCATAATCTCCCACTTGCCTCTAATCTCTCATTAATTACCTTAATCATGTGTTTGCACAACCTTAATCAGAATCATTAGCCACATTTGGCTTACCTTTTTTGGTCAACCTTCCCACTTACCATTTTTGGTATGGACTCCCTTCCCCATGTGAATTTTTAATTCACATTTATTCAACCAAGGTTCCCCTCTTCCCCATGTGAATTTTTAATTCACTTTTATCTTCCCAAGGTCTTCCCCATCCCCCATGCAAGATTCTAGAAGCCTTGACTTGTCACTTCACATGTGCCAAGGGCTTCTAGAACCTTGGACTTGTCACATCACCCACATGTGACAAATCTCCAGCTTTTTGGAGACACTCTCTTATCCACTAGATTCTTCCAATCATTGTGAATTTTTAATTCACTTTTATTCCTCCAAGGAATCTTCTCATCCCCCAAGATCCACCTCATTTCCACATCACTCCACCCTAAGACATCTCACCTTCCACATGTCAAGATGTGAGGGCTTGTGAGTCCTCAACTCACCATAGCCCTTCATCTTGATCTTTGTTGGATCAATCCCAACCGTTGAATTCTCTAGAGAATTCAATTTAGCCTATAAATACCCCTTCAATTCCTTCATTTTGGGGATCAAGTCTTTTGCAAATAAACTCTTGCAAAATTGCCATTCAATCTCTCATCTATTTTAGCATCCATATTGCATCAATTCATCTTGCATCCACTTCATTTTCATTGCCATCCAAGGAGCACACAAGACTTCAACATCAAGGGCCAACCAAGGAAGCAACAACATGAAGGTATAACAGCAATTTATTTGTTTATCTTGCTTTCATATTGTTCATTTTCTTAGGCTAATCATTGAGGTGCCCTATTATCTTATTGTTTCTCTTTATTGCACTATTAGTTTCTTATTTAACATCTCACATTTAGGAAGCAACATTTTATTAGGATCACACTTTTAACTCAAAATCATCAAATTTAGGATGGTCATTTTTTATATACCTTCCATATTAGATCTGCAAAATGATTACATTTTTGAAAATGTGCATAACATTCATTAAAGTACTTTTTACTTTTTCTCATACAATGTATACATTCATAAAAATATGCATAATTTTCCTAAAAGTACTTTTCATTCTCTCATATACATTGTTTACATTTTTCAAACTTAGCATACATTGGATAAAAATGGTATGTATATTTGTTTCCACATTGTTCATATTGCTACAATGGTGCATAAAATGGTTACATTTATTTGTCATTTTTTCTCAAACAATTCTAGTATCATACGAATCTATATATGCTAAGAAAACTTCCCTACCCCCTCCCTATGAGAGCATTTTTTTGATAGAGAATACAACCTTTGACGTTCTGAACAATCATATTAGTTCTTGCCCTAATCTCTCTCATCTTGGTGATGCAAAGATTTTTCTGTTAGAAGAATCAATTAATGAGAGTTTTGAGAACCCTAATTGTTTCTCTCCTCTTATCTCTCTTAACAAACAAGACAAAACTAGCATAAGGAATCATGAAAATAACATTTGTCCTTCTCCTAGTATCTCTCCTAGTGTCGAAGATGATACTTTGTCATTAGACGATACAATCGATGCAAGTCATGAGTATCTTATTTGTCCCCCTTCTCCTAGGGAACCCCTTATTAAACAAGACAATTCCACCATTGATAATTATCCTCCTTGCGATGAAGTTATTTTAGAAGAACCAACCTTTGAATGTGAAGAAAATTCGGTTTGTAGTTCTCCTGACAACTCTCCTTCTAGGGAGACTATCATGGTGCAATAATGTGTGAACCTTGAAACCTATCCTTCTAACACTAAACCATCCCTAGGAGAAGATAATCAATTGACATTCAACTCCCCTTCACTCACAATTCATGAACATAAAGACATTATTCTTGAGGTTATGATCACACAAGTGAAATCTCCTTTAACTAATGAGCCTCCTAAGTCTCCTCCCACTAGTGAATCACATAAAAAACTAAGAGATCTCTTGAAATCCATGATGTACTCTACTCATAACAATGTTTTGCAGCCACTAAGTTGTAACTTAGTGACTCAAACATCTAGGGGATCACACACCACTCCTATGCCATTCCCCCTTTATCACCTTAGATTCCCTTGTGTTGAGGACCTTAAAAAGACTCCTGCTGATATATCTATTTGGGAGCTTATTCAACTTTCACCTATAGTTAGATTTCTATTTCACAAAATGGCATAAATACAGAAAGAGGAGATTGAATCTTACATAAAATTGAATAATCTCAAAACCTCCTCTCATCCCATGCAAGTAGCCCAATCCAACATCACATTATCTAAACATGAATTTCCCTCACTTGAGATTCAACACAAGAATGATCCCTTGATAATAAAGGTGATCATTAATGAAACTCTAGTCAGGAAAAATCTCATAGACAATGGAGCAGAGATTAATTTTTGTAGCATGTACCTCCTAAACACACTTGGCATGGACAAAGATCTTATTCAACATCATAATGTTCATATTCATGGCTTAGACAATGTTAATAGGAAACCACTAGGGATGATCACATTACCTATTAAGGTTGGACCTGTAGTGTTGCCTACTTCTATCCATATCATGCAAGGACCCCTTCTATACAATATTATCCTAGGGAGACCTTGGATTCATGCTATGAAAGGAGTCCCATCTACCATTCACCATACAATGAAATTTAAATACAATAACAAGGTATACACGGTCAACGCAGATGACCGAAGATACCAATCCAATCATCACAACATTCCCAAATCCCCTAATCCTTTCATTCCTCAATCCAAACTTATCCAAGTTGATTCTACTCCTTCACCTAAAAAAAATCTTTTGTGATCATTGGGGATTGTTAGATTCTACACCTCCTTCCAATAAAAATTCCAAAATCTCACCCTCTTGGTCCAAAGAGTCATATACAAACAATTCATTTTCAGATACAAGTTCTCATAACGATTCGAGTCTTGTGCCTGCCTTTCAAAGAGAGTGTGAAACCTCACAACCTACACCAAAACCACCCTATGTCTTCTATTCTCAACTTGGTTCTACATCAACAACATTATCCCATGATAGTGATGGGGGCTATATAAATCCCATCCCTCATGAAGGAGCAACACATAACACCCAAAAGGATTTGTGTTCTTATACAAAAACCAATCCTTCGCCAAACAACGCAACCCCTTCATTTAACTTGGAATATTGTTATGGTATCAGCTACCATCCCCATCCTACATGTATGGATGAAATGAACACATAATTCCAATTGACATATAATACTCTTTGAAGAAATATTTAGGGTTACCTCCCTTCTCTCCATTTTCTTCAAACTTAAAACATCTCATGAAACTTGGTTCTCTCCCTTCTGTGGGGGCACCTAATTCTTCTCCTTGATCTGTGAACATGGAAAATGTCAGTTCGTCTTGGCATGCTTGATCCCAATCACTAACACCATTTCCTCCAGAATCATACTCTCGACATTTTATCGTATTTTTCATCTCTTAATCTAATGAATCATTATGCATCGTCGATCGGTCTATCACCTCCTTTGAGGATTAAATTAATCGATTTAATTTAATTAACCTTACATTTCTTTTTAATTAAATAAATCATTTTATTTGGTTAAATTCTCTAAAGTCTTCTCATTAAATTAAATAAATTAAACCTTATTTGATTTAATCTAACATATTCCTCTTTGGTTAAATAAATCAAATCATTTATTTAATAATCATTTCCTCTCAATTCTTGACTTAAATCAATTCACAAAATTAAGTCTACATTGTCACATCATCTAATTCTTCATTAAATTAATCAAAACCATGATTAAGTTAATCCCTCTTATTAAAATCATCTAGAGAATGCAAGTTGCACAATAAATCAATTACTTTGATTTATTTAAATTCTCTATTTCCCCTCACATGGCATCAAAAGGGAATATTCCTTTATTTGAATTCAAAAAGGCCAAGTGGATTTGGTCCTTCGAACAAGGCATTTAAGACCTCTTACATGTCCTTGACCTTGAGCCAAGTGACATTAACTTCATTTCTCTTCCCTCTTCAACAAATCATCTCACAATTTCAAATTCAAATTTATGCATTTATTGGCACTTTGGCCAAAATGTGCACAACCACTAACCATTCACATCTTGACATGTGGCATCCAACCATTGGATTGAAAGTTAGTCCCACATTGCTCAAATCTTACTTTCTCTTCCAAATTGAAAGTTATAAATTGGAGACTTCTCTCCTCATTTCTTATCCATAATCATATGCAAAGTTACTCTCTTCACATTGAGAGCCAATTTTTCCCATTTCAATCAACCATCAATCATCTTTCAAGATTTGCAACAAGGTTATGCTCAAATCTCTTTGGAGATTTGACCATTGCTCAATCAACCAACATTGCTACTTAGGAATTGGGAAAGGGCCAATTGCAACACTTCATTGGCACCAATTCCTCCATAAGATCATCATGCTATTAGCTTAATTAGGATTGAATCTCTTTTATTTAAAGTTTATTGTGTTCTTCATTTCCTAATTTTAGTTTAAATAGATGGATTTCATGGGGAATCTCTCATGTTTGCATCCATTTGATCTAACAACTTAATGTTTTTTGTTGCTCTTGTGCATTTGCAGGTTTAGGGGTTCACATTTTGGCGCTAGAAGGAGGGAAGCATTGAGAATTTCATCACGTTTTTGTGAAAAATTCCATGGTTTTAACATTTTTTGGCTATACACAGGAAGCTGCACCACGGGTAGTTCATGTGGCCCTGTATTGCACCGCAACCCTTGAAATCTGTGGCACTATATTGAACCGCAATCGTTTCCCACTTTTTAAATTTGAAAATTTCCCAGACGTTACCATTTGCAAACTCCGCCGCCTGCTGGATTGCACTACACCCATGGTCTCTATTTCTGCAGAGTGCCGCACACAGTCAACCGTGCGACACTATATAGCACCGCCTATTTACCAAACTGCACTGCACACGCTAACTATGCCGCACCTGCTAACTCTGCCAGAGAGAATAGTCTGGTTTTAAATTTTGACATGTGCTTTTTGATTTTTGGACCTTTTAACTTTTGACCTGTTTGCTGATATTTTTTTTTTTTGCTCTCTGTTTTCTGTCATTTTGCAGGTTGGAGCAAAGGAAGAAGTTCGTCATGAAATCATGATCACCAAACCCAAAGTGTTTTAAACACTAAAGTGTTCTTTAACACTATTTAAGAAATTTGTTAATATCTTTGGCCTTAGGAACACTAAATTTACTTTGGATTTAAAAGGAACAAGCAAATTTTTTATTATGACATCATGCTCATTTTGTACAAAGTGTTTTTCAACTCTCTAAGGAATTTGATAAGTTCATTGATCTTAGAACACTAAATTTCTTTTGGGTTCTAAAATAAACAATCAGATTTTTCTTTTCAAAAGTTGCCAAGGGGCTAAAAAGAACCTTAGACAAACATACTAGATTTTGTTTAAAGGCTAACAATTGAACAAGGCAAACTTACATTTCATTTGGTGCTTAAAAAGAACTCATCATTACTTTGAGGAATTAAAATAAACATGTGTTCTTGGTGTCTTGTAATCTTTTTTGCAAAGCAGTATCATTTGAAAAGGCGTATGCACTTCTCTCGTGCCTCACGATGATCTTGAGAATCAAAAGTCTTTTTGGTGACACTAAGTTGCATAAAAGATTGCCTCCACATTTCAATTTGGTTATTTAAAATTGAACAAAACATGCAAGTGTGAGCATGACATATTATGGAGGTTTTCCCCTTTATTTTTCAACAAAGGTTGTGTGAATGATGGGATATGTTAGCTCGCTTTTGTTTATCTTAGAGGGCTTGCCTTGTGGGAAAAAATACTCACCCAAGGGAACAACCCAACCGGGAACACGCTAAAGCCAGGCGACTTCCAACCGGTATATAAGTGTGGATTCTTGAGGAAAGTTCAAGAATCACAAGGATTATTTCGATGAGATGGACATAAATGGACTCTCACCGATGTTGGATAATCCCCCATGAATGGAATGCCTGAATTAGAACCCTTTGTTTAATAAAAGGCCAAAACCTTATCTATTTTGTTGGTGCAAAAGGTCATGTCCTTTGAAGCCGCCCCTCATTATACATGCGGTTTTGTTGTGGAAATGGAAAGTATGCCATGGAAGATTCATGGGTACTAATGCTTGGCTGACCCAAGAAGTTTGTGCAGTGGAGGGGAGCCAGTGTGGTCAAGCATTTATCCATTCTCACAAGATATGCGTAGCTGGATTTATCCAAGTGGGAACCCAACAAAATATTGTCTCATCATCCTAGGGTTGTAAAGTGCTTGGAAGTGGAAAACACATTGCTTGGTTCTCAAAAACATTTGCAAAAACAAACATTCACAAGACCTCAAAATTTCAAACCCCTTGTAGGAAACAAATACCTTTGACGAATTTAGGCACTCTTGCTTTCCTTAGGGATCATATCCTTAGAGGTTTCTAAGTGTTTGATTCTATCGTCATTTGTTTTCAATAAGGTTAAACATAGGTAACTTTTGCCCTAATTTCCTTGATTTCCACACAATGGACCTTGTGGGATGAGAAAGAAAGTGGGACATTAGATATATAGTTTGAAACATAAGCAAGAAAGTGTCTTTGGTAAAAATAATTCATTAAGCCAAGATAAAGAGACAAATTGAACTTCATATGTGTTGCTCCTAATGATTTCTCGAAAGATCAAAATTCCAAAACCAAAGTTCAAAAAGATAAGTCTAAAAGCCCGTGAGCAATGCCTTGAGATGCTCCTTGAAGTAAGAGAAAGACTTGTATACAAATTCTACAAAAATGCTTCAAGGAATAATCCGACTTTATATGCGTTCTACTATCAACAAAATCTCGAACTTTTTGAGAGGTTTGCTTTCCTCACATAGGAAGTCTAGCGTGTTCTTCAACACCGAGCTCTTGTAGAAAGAGTTGGGTCTATGTTCAAGTCTAGGATCAAAGTTTTCATCCCCATCCATCTTTTCATCAAATCAAATCTCGTCCCATCATCAAACTTCTTGAGAACTCTAGAAAAATCACTCATGCTAAACTTAAAGGGCTAAACCAACATCACCCTATCTTGGCTTAACACACCTAGCCAAAATAGTCAAACTTTTGGATGAATTTACCTCTAGGATAATGCAACTTCCTGAGGTCTCCTAGTTCACAATCACATTAGCTTAACGCACTTAGCCAATTCATCCACTTATGCAAGTTCCCTTAGGATAATACAACTTCCTAGGGAATACAACTTCACTACAATATTGTTTGACTCAATACACTTAGTAAAACCATCATAATCAATCTAAGTCCTAAACAAGTTTAGCATAGCCCTTCAAAAGTTCTCCAAAAGGTTTCATTCACTCGCTTTATCCATTATCCCATCATCGTTACCACCCTCTTTGATCTTTGGCTTCCCTAGTTCTTTTGTTGAGCCTAAAAGGTTAGGACCAAACGATCCCTATTTTTTATGGTTCAAACAAGATCGCAATACAAGAAGAACATGGAAAACATCAGTGAAATATCAACTTACATTGACATGAGTCAAGTAACCTCCAAAATAAACCTTGCGAGATCAAGCAATCCCCCAAGTAACTCTTCTTTGCAATCACAAAATCCTCAAGAGGAGAGTTATGAAGGGGAAATCACAAATGAAGACATGGGGATGACACAATCCGAAATGATAAAAATGGTTCAAAATCTAGAGAACCACAGAATTGTTAGTGCCATGTTCAAATACTTAAGCACATTAATGGAGGGAGGGGTCCAGTTCCCTTCCGACCTTGACGCGAGCACTAGTACAAACATGCCCCTTACAAATGCATCTCCAATGACAAACATCAATTAGGAAATACCTCACATCACGACAACCATCACACCAACCTCACCATGGGTGAACAAAGGAAGTGCTATGTTTTGAGAGTTACAACAGCATCGCCTTGTGGCCAACAAAGAGGTCATTGTCAACACCGCACCGGATAATTTTGTTCCAGAAAATCCATTGCACCCATACATCCCACTCACATTCCACAATCCTGCTGGTTCATCCTCATTCCGTGCCTCACTAGCCGATCAATCAAACATACAAAATTATCTATCACAAGGAGAAGGTGGTTTGTTTGGAACAACCAATGTTGCTAATCCCTTTTCTTTTCAAGGCAACATACCATCTCTTCCACCCTTTCCATTTGCAACCACATCACCACTCGGAGTGGGGTTTCCTCCCCTAAACATCGATAGTTTCTCAGAATCGGGCAATGTGAGTATCACACCAAATTCCCTCTTCTTTCCCTCAACATCGCAGCAATAAGTGGTGACCATCCAAGCCACTGCAACAAAAGCATCAACCGGTCCTCAAATATCCCAAAGCATTCCCTCTCAAGGACCGAGTATCTCCACCACCCCTCCAACAACCCAAATCCCAACCACCACCTCAACCCAAATCCCAGCCACTACCATAACCCTCTCACCTACCACAACGGTTGGCATCATTCCTGTTCCACCACCAATCCCACCAAAAGCCAACATGGCCAATTCATTCACCACCCTAATCCAAATCCTTCAAAAGGTCAACCAACAAAAAGTACTCAAGCAAAAGCAACAAGCCCAAGCTCAATCCCAAGCTCAAGCCCAAGCCCAAGCACAAGCCCAAGCCCAAGCACAAGCTCAAGCTCAAGCACAAGCTCAAGCACAAGCTCAAGCACAATTGCAAGAAATCCATCTGCAAGCCTACCGACAAGCCCTGCAAGACTTTCAGGCACAACAACAAGCTAAAAAAAAAGCTCTGTTGGCACAACAATAGCTCAACCAACAACAAGCTTTGTTGGTGCAACAATAGCTTGACCAACAACAAGCTTTACTAGTGCAACAATAGATTGACCAACAACATGCTTCTTGGGAATAATAGCAGATGGACCAACAACAAGTGTTATTGGAACAACAACAAGCATTGTTGTCACAAATGCAAGCATACCAATAGGCTTTGAACGCACAATAGAGCTTGTAGAAAATGCCCACTAGTACTCCTCCCACCCATCAAACACCGCAAACACCTCACAACTCATTCATTCCACCTCCTGACCCAAGCAAAGATGTCGCGACACAAATCAAACTGCTTTCACAGCAAGTGTTGGACTTACAAGCAAGAAAAACCACAAGAACACTAGGCAACTTGTGCCCTTATCCTTTTGACAGAAGTCTCACCATGATACTATTCCCAAAGGGATTCGAGATCCCCAAGTTTGACAACTATAATAGGATGGGTAACCCTGAAAACCATGTCAGGGAATTTCAAGTGCATTGCATGGAGGTCGCATATGATGACACATATCTAATATGACTCTTCCCTCATAGTCTGACTGGTCCAGCCATGGAATGGTTTTCTCACCTACCCACGGGCATTAAAAAATTCAAGGAAATTGTGGAGGCTTTCCTTAAAAATTATGCTTTCAATATGGGTGTGGATGTTAGTTTGGAAGAACTATTGGCACTGAAACAAAGGAAAGGAGAGCTATTCACATCCTTCTTGCAAAGATGGTGATCCGAGGCCAATCAGAGCAAGTGGACCATGTCGGAAGAACAACAAGTTTGCACCATCATAGCCAATCTAAATGAAAACTTGGCATTCTACTTGAAAATGCAGTGCATCACATCCTATGATCAATTGATCCCAAAGGCGCTCAACATTGAAAGAGCCCTTACTGCGCGAGGAGGTGCATCAACATTCACTCCACCCTAGGATAACCGCCCATCTAATAACTACAATGATAAACCTCAAACATGGTCAAGGAATAAAAATATCATGAATGATAGCATGGTCGATGCTAAAGTAGTTATTAGTGCCCCTAAGCAGAACATCCAAAATCATCATCAACCGCAAATTCATAATCGTAACGATATGTAGACTAATGTGGTAGTAGCACAACAACAACCAAATCCCACCAATCAAATCAACAACTTGGGTAATCAAGGAGGACCACCTGTCCGAGGCAAGTATCCCCCCAAGAGGAAGTTCATGGCTCTTGGTGAATTGATTGAGTCCATAATGAAAAAGTTGGTCAAAGAAAATCTAATCAAAATCTCTAACTCCGAGCAATATGCGGAACCCATGACCAAACCGCCATGGTCTAATGAAAATATCCTTTGTGAGTTTCACAAGATCAAAGGACATACCACCACCAATTGCATGAGGCTGAAAAACATCATCCAAGACCTCATCGAGGATAAGATCATCAATATTAAACAACCAGCTGGAAACCAAGACTTGAAAATATACACGAATCCGATGCTGAACCACAACCAAGGGAACAATCAAGGGAATAATCAATGGAACAATCAAGGGAGTAATCAAAAGTATGCTAGTGCTAATCTAGTGTACGAGGAGATAGTCGGATGCGTAAATGAGATGGTCACCGTCATAAATATCAAAGGAGCCAACAATGACTGTGGAGTCACCACACGTGGCAGAAAGGTTACCATTGCCGGGGCACCAGCTAAGACCCCCATTTCTAATACAAAAGCCATCCCCTATGACTACAATATCATTAAATAGCTGAAGAGAACCCCCGCATAGATCTCCATCATGGAACTATTGAAAATCTCCGTTGCCCATAGGAGGATCCTTGATGAAGCATTAGCTGCGTCCACCATCTCTGCCACCCTTGACACAAAGCAGTTCCAAGCTATGGTGGGTAACATCGCTACCCCAAAACTCATCACATTCTCTGACCAAGACTTCCCCCCATAGCCATCTCATAACCGTGCACTCCACCTTCAAGTGCTCATCCATAAAAAGAAAGTCAAATGAGTCCTGGAGGATGGAGGCGCAGGCCTTAACATATGTTCTCTAAAGCTCATAAAGGAATTGGGATTCATTGAGGATTCCATTAATAAGAACAAAATCATGACGATAAGGGCATATGATGACCAAGAAAGAGTGTCTCAGGGCACTATCAAAATCCCCATCCAAGTGGGACCGACAACCATGGAGACCACTTGTTAGGTCCTCGATCTTGACCTACCATATACTATCCTCCTTGGATGCCCACGGATCCACATAATGAAGGTAGTGGCCTCGACGTATCACCAATGTATCAAGTTCTCACATCAGAACAAGGAGGTAACTATATATGGGGATCCTGAACCTTTTTCCTACTGCAAAAACTTGGAAGCCAAGTTTTATAAGATCCCCTAAGTACCAAAAAATGATGAAGGACCATCTACTTTATACATCGACCTAGCCAACCTCACTTCCACTTCTGCGACAGAGACACCCGCCATCCCTGACATATCCGAAATCAAAAACATGATCCAAGACAATGGATGCGGCGACTACAAAATGAAAAGGAATTCAATTATTGTAGGAGAGTTACCACAATCTCCTAGGTTGCATGGACAACCTCAGCCAACTGAAACACCTATCCACACTATTAGGGAAAACTCCTCTAGATTCCACTGTTGGGGGGATCTTAGTAGAGAAAATGTGGATGAAGGAGACATCTCAAACACATTATACCAAGATGAAAGGCTTACCTCCACCCTATCCATGGATGAAACTAACAAAGGGTTGCAAATGATGTTTGGTATGGGCTATAATAGGAATGAAAGCCTTGGAAGAAATGGTGATGGATGGCTGGAGCCCATCATTGTAGAAAGAAGAATGCATAACCTTAGCCTTGGGTATACTCCTCTGAGTATAGCCGTACATGGAAGAGGTACTCCCAAAAGGGCAGTTAGGTCCTCTCCTCAGGTAACAGAAACCACTCCTAGACCACCTGTGTGCTTAGGTATCCCACTTGATAACTTCACCTTCGACGTCACTAATGTTTATGCCAGTAGTGATGATGATGATACCATAGAAGGTCTCCCTAGGCTCTTTGAAGATTCCACCCTGTTAATGATTAGTGCCTCCACAACTAAGTCAAACCAACCAACCCACTGAATCACCTGAATACACCCGCAACTCATCGATCATGATCAATGAGGACCACCAATTCTAGACTCATTCGAAAACGATGAGGTGCTCTCAGAATTCATGGGACTAAGGGATACAGTTCCATGTGGGGATCATAAGGTAGGATTCAATATCACATTAGACACCCAGGCATACTATGGGAAGACGATTGAGTCTTTCAGTCGCAAAAGGAAAATATCGAGAATAAGCTCAGAGTTATTGAGTGAAAACCACACTGTGACAATATCTAACCATAAAATAGTAAAAATAAAGGACACATCCAATGGTGAAAACCTCCCTAAGGTGTTGGAGGATGAAGGATTCAATCTCCCCCCTACCGCTTTACATGAAGAAAAATCAGCAGTACTGGCAAAGCAGTGCAACCCTGTCAAATTGGGAACAAAAACAAAACCACAAATCACTTTCTATGCCGAGTCTCTCCTAACAGAGGAAAAAGAATTGCTAACAACATTCCTAAAAGAAAGAAAGGTAAAATTTGCATGGACCTATGCTGACATGCTAGGTCTGGATCCTGAAGTGGTGGTTCATCATTTGGCTGTTTACCTCAGAGCAAAGCCAGTTAGAGAAAAGTTGAGGAAAATGCACCGGTAGATAGCCTTGCTTGTAAAGATAGAATTGCAGAAAATCTTAGATGTTGGCTTCATACGCCCAATTGACTATCCAGAGTGGGCATCTAATATTGTGCTAGTCTCAAAACCGAATGGGGGAATCCGCATCTGCACAGACTTTAGAGATCTAAACAAAGCATATCCTAAGGATGATTTTCCACTACCCAACATTAACATGATAGTGGATATGATGGCCAGAAATGAGATGCTATCACTGATGGATGGCTTCTCAGGATACAATCAAATAATGATAGCGAAGGAGGACTAGCATAAGATAACCTTTACATGTCCTTGGGGCACCTAATGCTGGAATGTGATGCCATTTGGGTTGAAGAATGCTGGAGCTACATACCAAAGAGCCATGACACTGATATTCCATGACATGATCCACAAAACTGTCAAAGATTATGTGGATGACATATTGGCCAAATCAAAGAAGAGACAGGATCACATAGCAACTCTAAGTGCAATCTTTGATAGGTTAGAACAATACAAGGTCAGACTCAACCCAAAGAAGTGTGTCTTTGGGATACAATCAGGAAAGCTGCTGGGGTACATAGTTTCAATGAGAGGGATAGAGGTGGATCCTACAAAGGTAAAAGCAAACCTTGATATGGAAGCACCCTGAACATTAAAGCAACTCAAAGGATTAGAAGGTAGACTCCACTCCATCAGAAGATTCATAGCACAACTGGAAAATAAGCAGATTGCTTATTCACATCTGCTCCACATGGGAGTAACATTCAAGTGGGATGACAAGTGCAAACAAGCATTCAACAAAATCAAAGAATATCTACTTACACCACCTGTGTTGATGCCACCAATCGTAGGGAAACCCTTTGATTCTATACATCTCGGCAACAACAACCGCCCTTGGCACCCTTTTAGCCCAACATGATGAAAAGGGAACCAAGCGAGCCATTTACTATATTAGTAGAATAATGGTAGGGCATGAGCTCAATTACATAGCAATAGAAAAAGCTTGCCTAGCAGTGGTGTTCGCAGCCCAAAAATTTAGACACTACATGCTAGCTCATCAAATTAAGCTAATTTCCAAGATAGACCCTCTCAAATATCTATTGTCAAAAGAAATGCTTATAGGCAGAATGGCTAAATGGGTGATGATACTATCTGAACATGACATTGAGTATGTCGAGCGGAAGGCGATCAAAGGACAAGTTATTATAGACCAGCTAGCAAAAGCTCCCCTCTACACAAACAGCCCACTCATATCAGAATTTCTAGATGAGTCCCTTTTCAATCTCAGTACAGCCGACCACTAGAAACTGTACTTCGATGGCTTCCACACACAACATGGATCAGGAGCCGATATCTTCTTCATCACCCCCCAAGGGGACTGTATACCCATATCATATAAGTTGGCATTCCCTTGTACAAACAACATTTCAGAATACTAGGCTTTGACGATAGGTCTCAAGATTGCGGCATAGTGGTGAATTATGGCATTAAAAGTCTATGGAGACTCACAGCTTATCATTAACCAAGTCAATGGTGAATACCAAACTAAAGATGATAAGCTCGCACCATACAAAAAGGTAGTAGAAAGCCTCAAGGAATCATTCATCGACATCACCTTTGAGAAAATATCGAGGGAAAACAACAGAGTAGCTAATGCAATGGCAACAATCGGATCCTTGCTAGATATCCCTTGCAACGTCTCAAAACACGAATTCCTTGTAGAGCAGCTTCTCATACCAACTTTCGAGGTACTAGAATTAGAATATGTGTGTGAACTCATTGGTCCTAGTGATCTTTGGTACCATGACATTTACACCTATCTAAGGTTAGGAATCCTCCCAGCTGACATTACCCCAAATCTAAAGTGAACCTTTGTCAAAAGAGCCTTACAATTTGTCATCCTAAGAGAAATCCTCTTCCATAGAAGTATCGATGGAACCCTGCTACGTTGTTTAAAACCTGAGGAGGCCTTGAATGCTCTAACTGAGGTACACAATGGCACTTGCGGTTCACATTCGAGTGGTATAACCTTGGCTATAAAGTTGCTGAGAACTGGGTATTATTGGTCGACAATGGAAAGAGAGGCACACAACTTTGTCAGAAGATGCCTACAATGCCAGCACCACAGAGATCTCATTTATGCACCAACTCAAGAGTTACACCCCATTGTTACACCTTGTCCCTTTTCACAATGGGGGCTCAACCTCATAGGTAAAATCTCACCCACCTCATCCAATGGCCACAAGTTCATCATCACCACCACCGAATACTTCACAAAGTGGGTCGAAGCAATTCCCATGACCTACATCATGGGTAAACAGATATCCAAGTTCATCCTAAACTACATCATCTGCTGATACAATGTTCCTCAATCCATTATCTCGGATAATGGGACACCCTTCAAGAATTAGGATGTTTGTGATTTGTGTGAAAAAATCAAAATCCAACACCGCTTTTCCACCCCATACTACCCACAAGGCAATGGCCAAGCAAAAGCTACCAATAAGACAATTCTGAAAATCCTCAAAAAAATAGTCAATGAATCTGGTCATGACTGGCATTTGCAATTAAACCCCACCTTATGGGCCTACCGCACTAGCATCCACACACCAACAGGCGTCACTCCATTTTCCCTAGTCTACGGATCAGAAGCCATCCTCCCTATTGAGATCGAGCTTCCGTCACTAAGGATATCATTGCAAAACCTCATCACAAATGAGGAATACAGGGTCACAAGACTAAATGAGCTGGAATTACTAGATGAACAGTGCATGGATGCCCTAAATCATCTGCAAGTCTACCAGAATTGCCTGAAATAGAGCTACAACAAGAAGATCAGGCAACACACCTTCCAAGTCGGTGACCTTGTGCTAAAAGAGAACCAAAAGAATGTGCCAAACCCAGATACAAAAGGAAAGTTTGAGCCTAACTAGCTAAGACCTTTCATCATCACCGCAAGCTATAAGTCGGGGGCATATCAGTTGTCGACACCAGAGGGTGAGCCTCTGCAGAAGCCCATGAACAACTCTCACCTCAAAAAGTTCTATGGCTAAGAACTTGCAAGGTATAGAAACAAAAAATACAAAAAAAATCAGAAAAAGTCTTGAAAAAATGGTTACCTTGATGAAAACCTAGCAAACAGGCGTCTTGGCGACAACAATTTTTTTTTTCAAAAAATGCAAAAATCCAAAAAAATATTAGAAAAAGTATTGAAAATAGTAAAGAGAAAAATCGTCCTCTAGTGAAAACCACTTTGGTGGCGCTTCGGACAAGTACCTTGGTGAAATCTTGGCAAACAGGCGCCAAGCATAAATAAAGCACTCTCTATCCACTAGGATCTACACGACTCACTCATCCATTCCATCACATTTCATACATCCATCTGCTCGCATTCATACCGTAGCCTGAACTGGTGTCCATATCATATTCCACCATAGTACTACTTGGCATATTCCTAAGGTCAGTTTGTCTTGCCTTCATTGAAGTAGTCTATCGTACCACATTGGGGGCATGTTCCTACATTCATCGGATCGGATTTGTGTATATCTTTTGTGCTCTTCCCAAATTTATTAGAAAAAACCAAAAACATCAAAAGTCATCAAAAAATCCAAAAACATGTCAAAATATCAGAAAATCTTCAAAAAATTCATCATTGAGTCTTGTCAATTTTTCACCTTGTCGAACTACGTCGTCTCTGAGCTTGAACGTAGGCAAGGTTGATCTTTGATCATCCCCCAAGATATTTAGGTCAGCTCTTTAGGCATCCGTCGCATTGGTAATCTTTTTTCCCATCTATTTTACGATTAGGTCAGTCCTTTAAGCATCCGTCTCAATAAAATGGCAATCTGTTTGTCCATCTTATCATCGTCAAGTCCATCATCAGTCGAACTATGTGGTCTCTGTATGTATAACATAGGCAAGGCTAATCCATGGATCAGCTCCTGAGACCCCTAGGATAGGTCTTTAAGTTAGTCTCTTCGTCATAAAATCTCAAAATACCAAAAACATTGGAAAATGTGAAAATACCAAAAAAAGCCTCAAAATATTTGAAAAATACAAAATGGTGCGCCCATCATCTCGCTTTCACCCATGATCATCTCACTCATAATAAAGTCAATCATCACCTTCACCCTTTGGTGAGTCAGTCAGAAGCAAGTTTGGCAGGTTCAAAAGTGAACACTCTAATCGTCAGAGTCTTGAAAGTCTAAGTCAGTAAGCAAACAAATTGGTCAACTCGGAGTATCAATAGCTTATCACCCAAATCAGTCCCATCAAAACCTTGATCACAACATGTCCTAGGATGAAGCTTTCCTGCAATGGACATAAGCATCAGGTACCCCCCCACAATAGTTAGTCTTGGCTAGCGGTATGAAAAACATTAGCTTGTTTGGTTTACTTTATTTAGTCTTTTATCGACTTATCTTATTTTGCGCCCATTCCAAGGACCTCTCGATGATGCCTAAACAAAATAGGTTTAAAGAGAAAGGAATGGGGCAAAGATCATTATCTTTTTTATCTGCTGCGCTCATGGGATACAATTGTAAAATAACTTAGTCATATATTTTTTGTTTGGTTTTGTAGAGAGGATGTTATAGATATCTTGTTGACCACGTAGGAAAGCTTTCTTTTATGTGGTTTGGTCTGAGATATTTAGAATGTCTGAACTACATCCTGAATGAAGTATGTATGTTAAGTGTGAACAAGAATACTCCTATCTAATTGTCGAGTCAAAGTCCATCACACAAGGTATAACGTCATCCTGGTCCTTTATACCTTGATGCATCGTACCTATGTGTGTTATCAAACATAACACAATTAACCCCTTTGAAAATCCTAATTCCTAGCAATGCAAATCACTATCACCATCACCATCCTAACTAATTCATTAGTTCTAAATTCTTCTGTCTTCCTTCCACACTAACAAGGTATCATAACAGTAATCAAAACATCACCCAATGTATACATCCTGCATCCACTAGATCATTAGCATTGAAAGCACATTGCATCATATCATTATCTTAAGTTATGAAGAATAATATAAATTTGTTATTCTAAGCATCTTAAGAAAACATATCACTATGCATACAAAATCATTTGCATCCATTTGCATATTATTACAACATCATTAACACACATTGCATCCAAAAATCATGAAAAATATACAAAAAAGAAATGCATCCATACATCACATTGCAAAAGCATAAGAATAGGAACATCTCATAGCATCATAATAAAACTACATATCATACATTTGCACCATACATGGCATAAAAGGTGAATCATTTCATATATATCATAAAAAATACATTGTTATGGTACAAATCAGATCAAGCGTACATCGAATACATGGTACAATAAGGCCAAAATAGTACAACCCATAAATCAAAAAATGCAAAAAAATATCTGTGATCAAAAAGGGCTAGCCCTGCTGGCTGCTGCCCTCCCCATCCTGTCTCTCACCATGAGCCTCTGTTGACCACCTCCTTGTCTGTTGAGAGAAATCTGGCACTCTGTCTGCTGATGGCACTACCTATCGGTAGTGCTGCCGATAGTACTTGGCCTCTCTGATGGCATCCCTGTACTCCCAAATGTCAACTGATCGACCTCGAGATGTGGAGGCTACGCTTTGTAACTAACTTTGTTGACCTATCTCCTGATCCCTCTCGGATCGGGCTTGATCTCTCTCAGCTGTGACAACAACAACTTGCTATCAGGCCTCATCTCGCTCAGCTGCCAGAACTTGTACCTGACCCTGTAACTATTGAATCAGTGTATCATGGGGATCTGGCTGATCCGCTGGCTATGCTGCTGGCTACTATTGAGGACCTACCCTGAGTTGACCATCTTGATCCCCTACTCAGGGAGGTGACTACTATGCTAGATCCCTAGGGGGTGTCTTGAGAGGAGGTGGCCCACCTCCTCCTCTGCCCCGTCCTCTGCCAGTTGTCTGGCCCCTGGTTCTATGTCGTGGGGCAGCTGCACCCGAAACTGTCAATCTAAGTGGAGGCCTGAACCATGCCCTATAAGCTAGAGTGACATTGCATCTGCCAGCCCCTGATCATATGGCCATGGTCGGGCCACTAACTGCTTGAATGAGGACACCACCTCAACTGCCGGGATGGGCTAACCCCATATTGTCTCTCTAGTCATGCGAGCAAAGATGGCCATGTATTGGTCATCGAGCCTATCTTATACCTCTCCAAACTGTCAGGAAACCCTATCGGGAAGATACCTCTCAATCATGGTGTGCTCTCGACCCTGCATCCATCTGTCTTGTCTGGCATAAAAAAATTGATCAACATCATTGAACCATGGGCCAATGCCCATCAAGAACTCATCGCCAGTGCACAAGACAACCTGTGCCAGTGTGGGTAAAATGAATCTCTTCCTCGCCATATCGCCAAACAAGAGGATTATCTGTCTCAAGGAGAACTAGTGTAACATCTAGATGAAGCACTAGGATCCTCTCCCATGCCCAAATGTGTAGTAGAGTGACTCCGGCCCCAAGCGACCTACTACCTAGGTAGGTGAACTCATGAAGATCCTTGTAGAGGGATGCCAGTAATACTGGTCCCCAAGCAAAGCACACCCTATGGTGAACCATCTAATCCCATGCCAATCCCCATCCTGGACTAAAATATTGGCCCCGCTGATTGGGTACCACAAGGCCTGAGATGATGGCAGCAATAATCAATCTATAAACAGGCACGCTGTCGCAATATCTCTCTAAATCAATCTGACCATCAACAAACTCAATCTCATCAAGCTCCGTAACCCCATAGCAAGCATCTCAACTGGCATCCGAATCATAGATAACTCGGGCTCCATGAATAGGTAATCAAAGGATGCACCATACATCCTCGAGGGTAATAGTAGCCTCGTCGGTAGGAAGATGGAAGGATGAGGTCTCGCTATGCCATCACTCAGCCAGGGCCGTCATCATGCCTAAGTGTTCCTGAATAGGAGGGACGTACGCAACATACCAAAGATCAAGGGCACCAAGGTGCTCCTGCACCAACTCATGCATATCCTGCAATCTGCTAAGTATTGGCCATTTGTGCTCCCGCAAGTAAAGTACATCAAGCTCTTCCTACACAAAGGAAGCCGTCACATTAAAAGAATTTCTTGTTGCATCTCACGCTAAGTTTAGCACCCAAACCAGCAAGTGTGGTGCTGTTTGCGGGTGCAGTGCAGTTTGGAAGGTTCCAAACTGCATGGCGGCGGTGGGGTTTACATTTTTCATAAGTCTCAAGGTGACCCACGCGACGCTATTCACATATGCGGTCCAATTTGTGGAAAACCCTAGTTTCCTAACTACGCCGCGCGGTGGAATATGCACTTGTGGTGGACTTTGACTAGAAAAACCCTAATGTCCAAACTGGAGCGCATGACACACTTTGTATATGCGGTGCAATGAAGGACTGCACGACACCGATAAAACATTTTTAGTGGCGCCATATAGCGCCGTGCAACTTGTATGACACTTCGACCCTATTTTAATGCACGTAAAATGAGAAAAATAAGATTTGGATAAGGGTACATACCACGGTTCCTATGTCAATTGGCCATTGGTGCACTCGTACTCTCTCTGACACGTGCCTGGGAAGCTGTCGCCGCACCCTTTCAACCAAGACTCAGAGCTCAAAGAGCAAAATTTCCTAAAGGCTAAGATTGTAAATGCATTGAAAGTGACCCCTTGAGGTCTATTTAAGCCTAAAAATTAGGGTTTTCGTCCCTCGATCCCATTTTCATCCAATCGAGAGCCATGTTACATCTTTTTTTCTGGCATCTTGATCTATTTTTTAGGTATTCTGGGGCATTTCTGGCCTGTCAAGCACCTTGTCATCTTTTTTCGAGAGATCATCCAAAAATCAAAATTTTCGTCTGATCTCTCGAGGG
The DNA here is from genome assembly GCA_007115665.2 of Sequoiadendron giganteum. Taxonomy (NCBI): domain Eukaryota; kingdom Viridiplantae; phylum Streptophyta; class Pinopsida; order Cupressales; family Cupressaceae; genus Sequoiadendron; species Sequoiadendron giganteum. The sequence continues at coordinate 414,845,842 of CM021109.1, forward strand.
GGCAATATCCAACATTATCCTTCTACTAGGGCAACAGTGGGGCATCTGAAAAAATCAAGAAAATTTTTGAACTTTTGATCACAACAATTTATTCTTTGAATCAATGCAACAAGTACATTGCTTCAAAGAGGGGAAAAATGTAGACATGGTAAATGTGCAGTTTCATCTTGGCACACTTGATCCCAATCACTAACACCATTTCCTCTAGAATCACACTCTCAATATTTTATCATATTTTCATCTCTTAATCTAATGAATCATTATTCATCTGATCAGGTCTATCACCCCCTTTGATTATATTAATCAATTTAATTTAATTAACCTTATATTTCTGTTTAATTAAATAAATCATTTTATTTGGTTAAATTCTCTAAAGTCTTCTCATTATATTAAATAAATTAAATCTTATTTGATTTAATCTAACATATTCCTCTTTGGTTAAATAAATCAAATCATTTATTTAATAATCATTTCCTCTCAATTCTTGACTTAAATCAATTCACAAAATTAAGTCTACATTGTCACATCATCTAATTCTTCATTAAATTAATCAAAACCATGATTAAGTTAATCCCTCTTATTAAAATCCTCTAGAGAATGCAAGTTTTACAATAAATCAATTACTTTGATTTATTTAAATTCTCTATTTTCCCTCACATGGCATCAAAAGGGAATATTCCCTTATTTGAATTCAAAAAGGCCAAGTGGACTTGGTCCTTCCAACAAGGTATTTAAGACATCTTACATGTCCTTGACCTTGAGCCAAGTGACATTAACTTCATTTCTCTTCCCTCTTCAACAAGTCATCTCATAATTTCAAATTCAAATTTATGCATTTATTGGCACTTTGGCCAAAATGTGCACAACCACTAACCATTCACATCTTGACATGTGGCATCCAACCATTGGATTGAAATTTAGTCCCACATTTCTCAAATATTACTTTCTCTTCCAAATTGAAAGTTATAAATTGGAGACTTCTCTCCTCATTTCTTATCCACAATCATATGCAAAGTTACTCTCTTCACATTGAGAGCCAATTTTTCCCATTTCAATCAACCATTAATCATGTTTCAAGATTTGCAACAAGGTTATGCTCAAATCTCTTTGGATATTTGAACATTGCTACTTAGTAATTGGGAAAGGGCCAATTGTAACACTTCATTGGCACCAATTCCCCCATAAGATCATCATGCTATTAACTTAATTAGGATTGAATTTCTTTTATTTAAAGTTTATTGTGTTCTTCATTTCCTAATTTTAGTTTAAATAGATGGATTTCATGGGGAATCTCTTATGTTTGCATGCATTTGATCTAACAACATAATGTGTTTTGTTGCTCTTTTGCATTTGTAGGTTTAGGGGTTCAGAGTTGCAACTATAAGAGTGGGTAATCATAACCACCCCACTTTGCAGTGAAAACACCATTTGGATGCCCCACTACCTCTATTTCAACCACTTGGTGAATCGGGTTGAACACCTTCCTCATTGCTTGCATCCCATGCTTTGACACATGGCATCATCAGCTATCTCCCGTAGTCAGTCCAATTTTGAAATGGACCAATAGTGCACCTTTTAGCATCCCTCGAGCTCAAAACAATCCCAAGCTTGTGCTCATATGAAATATGGCTCTTTTAGAAACATGGAGTTTTAAAGAAAAACAACTACTTAATATGTTCAAAAAGTGATGAGTAGATCCACCATGTGGCACTCTTTTGCAACACACTAAGAGTAACCATTGCTGAGATGAGGAAAACATGTGTGGAAATTACACACATTGTCCTTCATGAATGCTTGAAAATTATTATGCATAATACCATAGACAAAAAATATAAGTGAAGCCTCATCAAAAATTAACAACTCAAGCTCCAACTAAAGGTTGTGGTAGATAGAATATACAAGTAACTGTCCATATCATTAATAACTCACCTCTAGTAGGGTAGGTCACCTAATCGTTGATGGTGTAAAAATGTAGCGTATAAAAAGACATAGGGCATCCTTGGCCCTCTTCTCCTATCTACCATCAAACACAAAACTATGCACTCAAAAGCCCGGATATGTAGAAGGGTGATGTTGCACCCCAAACTCCTACCATCCTAATCAACAATTAGGTTCATCTCCCTATATATCTCTAATAGAACACAAGCTCCCATGTAAACATCATCCCATCTAGAACCCCTACCCATTTGATAGTGAATCCATGGGATCTTCAATTAGGTAATAATACCTCGATAATCAGTACAATAGTATATAAAGAGAGCTCTATAAATTCACCCTATCCTCGCCTCCAAGTCATGCATCAAATCATACTCCACAAGCTCCCCTCAAATAAGGAGATACAAGATCCACCATAAATCCTCTAATATGATCGTAGCTTCACTTGCCAATAGTTGAAAGCTATTGGTGTCACTGTGCCACCTCTCTACCAAAGCAATCATCATAGCTTAGTGTGCCCTCAGTCAGGGCATCCTGCAAATGTGGAAGAGTCCCATTAGACTCCACCACTCCTCATCCATGTTGATCAACTGCTACCATAACTAGATCATAACTCTTAGCCACCTCTCACGTGATTGAAGAGGCCCCAAAGGATCCTGCATCACACTAGCTAGTATTAGCCATCAAAAAATAAAATAAATTTGAAACCCCCTAATAGTACCCATGACTAATTGACATAGTACTTGAAAGATCTAATCACTACCATCAACCCACTCCAAGGTACAAATCACCTAGGGAAAGTAATTCATTTCAAATAAACTCTCCAAACCTTGTGACCTTGCATTTTTTTTAGAGTCACACTTTCATTTAGCACAAGCGTCACTTTAGGTGCAAGTGCATCCTTGCCTAACACAGATGATGTTTTGACACAAGCACATCCCTACTCGATGTAAGCACGTACTTATCCTGCACAAGCATAGCCTTGTGGAAGCACATAATTATCCTACACAAATGCACCCTTATCACTATGCAAACACCAATTTGGCACAAGCATGTACTTAACCCCTCAAAGGTGCAAATTTCCAAAGTTCAAGTGCCATTATGGTGCAAGCATAGCGAATTCCCTCACAAGTGCCTTGACCTTGTGTGCAAGTTTGAATATTGATTCATGAGGCGCAGGTGTTGAAACACTCCATAAGTGTAGATTTAGGAACAAGTGTAGCTTTGTGCGATGCAAGTGTCGCAATCACATGTGAAAGAACAGTTCTATAAAATTGTGCCTCCATTTTTCCCATCTTCCTAATCTAATTTTCCCTCATTAATGACCCCTAAAATACCCGAAATCTAGGGAATAGATAACGTACTAGGTCCCTTATGTCCTCTTGCTATTGGTACTCCCTCACACACTATGAATGATGCAAATACCAAGAAATTTCCAACATTGCTCCCTCGCTCATTCCAATCTCCAAATGCAAGGGTGAAAGTAAAATTTTGGCCCCCCCTAAAGCCTATTTATAGGCTCAAAACCCTAATTTCCTCCATGACATGTGGTAAATGCACTCACCTTGTCTAATTTCATTAATTTCTAAGCCTACCATTTTATTTATTCCTCTCTATTCCCCCATTTTCTTCATAAACACACATTCTTCTCTTCTCAACCCACCTTTTTCGAGACCCTACTTGAATTTTTTTTTTTTTTGGATGGTCTCTCGAGGGAGCATCACTTCCATTGATCGATTCTACTAGGGTAAATTTTTTTAAAATTCTTTGACACAACATCACTTCAGATGTTGCATCAAAGAGGGGAAAAATGTAGACACCCCAATTCTAATATTGTAACCTTTAATTAATTAAAATTCCAAATTTTAATTAATTGCCCCATTCTACCTTATAATTAATTAAATATTATATTATTTAATTAATTTTTCCATTTTATCCTGTAATTAATTACCTCATCTCATCCTACAATTAATTAAATATAATATTATTAAATTAATTATTCCCAACCTACCTTACAATTAATTAAATATCACATTTAATTAATTATCCTATAGACTTCCTTAAATTAATTAAATATTGCATTATTTAATTAATTCAACCTTATTCTATATTCTTTCTAATCTCTAATCTTGGTTAAGTTAATAAACCTATGATTAATTAAGTTAATCCTAATCATCATTAAATTTTTCCCCAAATTTTTATTCTCCTTAATCTCAATTAAGTTAATAAATCTATGATTAATTAACTTAACCCATCCCCTAATTATCACTAACATTTTTCGTAATTTTTAATTCTACCCATTCCCCCAAACTTGGAGACATGTGAAAAGTTTTGCATGCACAAGTCACCATCCATCTCCAAGTCATCCTTTGACCTCTCTTCTCATTGGATGCTCACACATGTGTGAGAACCTCTTCTCCATGAGATCTACCCTACACTTTCCATTTGTCACGACTTGTAATATGGTCAAAGCCTACTTATCTTACACCTTTTCTTATTTGTTTCCACTTGTCACAATCTTGTTCTTCCCAAGATGTGCTCACACATGTGTGGGCACACCTTTCTCTCTTCCCCATTCCACATGTCATGGTCACATGCCTCCATCTTGTGAGACTTGTCACAAGTCTAAGAATTTCCATCTCATTCAATCTCAACTGTCCATCTCATAGGAAGATCTTGACCCTCCATTTTTCCATCAAAAAATCTATAAATTGATTGATCATCACAATTGAAGCTAGCAAAATTATGCTGGAATAATCACTAAGAGCAATGCACAATCCATCATTCAAGAGAAAATCAATAAGTTTTTGGGTGCAACCTGGAGCTCAATCCATGGAGAAGGAAAATTGAAGGTATAATGTCATTTTGCATGCATTTGGTTTATGTTTTCATTGATTTTTCCTTCTAATCATTTTCCCTATTTTTAGAAGTCTATTAAAATAATGTGAGTGATTTAATCAACACTAAATTATTTTTTTGTAAAAAAGGGCAATTTAGTCCCCTTTATAACTTGTCCTATTTTCTAAAAATCATGGCCCTAATGTCAACTATTTTCTATTTAGATAAAATTTACCACTAAAAAATCATTGATTGCTTGAATGATCTAGTAGAGTTTAAAAATAAGTTGATCTAAAGCCAAAGTTGATCCTAGTGAACAAATATCTATATGAAGATCTAGATAAAGTTGTGTGCATATACAAAAGATTTGTGAGATAAAGTAATGCAAACATTGAGAGATACAAAATTAAAATAGTAATTGTATTATTTCTTTGGGATCATGTGATTAAAAAAAAATAATATATCATAATCTAATCATGTGGCCTAAAATAAATTATAGGCTAAGTCAAATTTTTAAAAGGAACATACTTATAATGTCACAAAATCCAATTAGAGTCATAAAATTATAATTAAAATCCATGTTATCAAATGAAATCCCTATTCCTTTAGGCATTTAAACTGAAAAATTATCTACTTTATATATGGATACTTTTGTCATTGATTCATGATACCTACAGGCCCACAAGGATCAATAGAAAGTCTAAACCTTTTTTTTCAATAGAATCTACTTTGCTTTTATTAAAAGATTTTCATAAAATAAGAGTATAAATGTTAATATCATATTATCTTAGGTGAAATTTATAAAATAGAAGAGTCATTGCAAGCATTATATAAAGTGAGTACATGTCAAATATTGTAAAATAGTTCTCCAATTTGTATCCATATTAAAAAGTAATATTAATACATGAACTCTATGCTACATATTCCTCATATTCATGATTTTTGAGGCCTTGTATGCCCTAGGTTTTAGAGGCCATGATAATACAAGAGATAAATGCTTGAAAATTTAATTATATACATTTTATGTGAAAAATCCCACCAAATGTAAATTTTAAAGTGAAAATAGCCTTAAAATAAGCAATAATTTATTAGTAATGGCAATATTACCTCAAAAATAAGCGGGGATGTAATACTAATGGTGACTGATAAGATTTGTAATTATATTTTACACTATTGGTGATCAAGCTCCAATCATAAATTATTTATTATGTAATTAAATTAAATTAAAAAGTATATTAAAATAATTCTTAGGGGATTTAACCAACACTAAACTATTTTTTAAAGTGGAAATTAAGTCCCATTTATAGCTTGTCATGTTCACTAAAAATAATGACCGTAATTTTAACTATTTTTTATTTAGAGAGAATTTCTAATAAAAAAATCACCAATTACTCCAATGATCTCATAGAGTTTAAAGATAGGTTGATTTGAAGCCCAAATTAAATCCCAGTGGACAACTCTCTAGATAAGGTTTTAGATGAAGTTGTGTGAATGTAAAAAATATTTATGATAAAAATAGTGAAAAGATTGAGAGATAGAAAATTAAAACAATAAATGTATTATTATTCATCTATTCATTATGTACATGGCATAATCTTGAGAAAGATGTATGATAATTATTTGTTAATGTTATCTACCTTTCTATCCCTTGTCTATGTATATGTGTCCATCTACTACTGTTTTGATCATAAGGGAAAAATAAGTTTTGAAGGGACCCCAAAACCCTTTACAACAAAAGGTACAAAATGTTGCATGAAAGGATAATAAAAAAACCACCAGCAACAACCCAACAACCAAAAAACACAACAGAGCGAGTGCTGACCTAAAAATAAGACAAGAAGCTACCATCAACACCCAACAACCACAAAACAACAAAACAACCTAAAAGAAACCTACACCCAGTAGGAAACAAAAAGAAACAAAGAAAAAGACTAGTTCAGGCCACTCAGAGTGTTGGCCACCTCCATCTACTACTATTACAAATGTGTATATATAGGTTACATTTTGTGAAGGTTGAGAATCATTGTGGAAGTTTAATATTTTCCTATGGAAGTGGAGTTATTTCTATATATGAATCCTCATCTCTCAATAGTTATGATATTGAATCATTTGTAGGTGGATGCATAATAATTTTGAAAATGACCTAACATGGTTCAAAACCTAGAGGTGCCACTTGTTGATGTGGATGTTACACACACCGACATGTAGATAAAATCTTTGCTCAAAAGAATAGAAAAATCTATCTATCTTGAAAGAATCACTAATATTTTCTAATTAAAGATGATCTTAGCTATCCCAAGGCTCGAGAATGTCAGTCTTGATGCACTAGGTTCACTCAGGGTTCTTTGTGCAAATTTTTTTGTTAATCACGAGGGGCCTATGGTTTTGAAGCTCAAGCTTAATAGTAGTTTTAACAGGTAGAGTAACATAAAGATATAATAGATTCAACATGTATTACTCCACAATCTCATGAATACGAATAATTTGCAAGAAATACTTCATGAATTCAAACCATTTGTAATAAATACTTAGCATATAATTTAAAGAAATATATGTAAAGATCCTAAAATTTAAAGGGCTCCTAGTTATTATCCATGTATACACCAATAGATGAACTAAATCAAAGCAAACCATTCTATACCTCACTAGATTACTTCACATCTACATATAGAATGATGCAAGAATTTTAAAGAAGTCAAACAACTATTTACCATTGAACAATGTCAATATGCACTCAAATTTGGCGCAACACATTGGATTTTCCGATATGAATAAATATTTAGCTATGTAAGATTCAATATTAGGAAAAAAATTTCAAATTATCTTTGATATTAGCAACTTCTATGGAATTTACAATTTTTTATACTAGAATTGAACATAAAACATGAACATAGAGATAAAACAGGGAAAATGCCAATCTTAAGTCTACCAAGTTGAACAAATTATGATCCATAAAAATGAATTACATCTGGAGTTTTATAGAAAAAAAGGCACACAAAGAGTTTCAAAAAGCACATGATTGAGTAGAACTAAGCCAATCATATCATAACACATGGAACAAAAGACAATTGGCATAGGAAGACATTTTCCCATTCTGAAAATAAGTCAAAGGCAATTTTACTTCCTTCTCCACAACTACAAGGTTTGAAATCATGGGTAAACATGCATAGGGTATGTTTGAGTCTTCAAAAAATGTAAACAAAACCCCATTAACACTTTACTTCAAATTCCTAGCCTCACCACCAAGTTTTGGGTCCAAAAACAAATTTCCCTAGTTCACTTTGAGAAAACCTGTCATTGCATCAATCTATAAAAAAAATGGGTCTTAATTTTCTCGATTACCCTCTATTCTTCTTCGAACATTTTTTCCACAGATTCATCTCCATCTTTTCTTTGCATGTATTCACAAAAGGTAGTCAACACATGATTCATATCTTCTCTTGAGATACCCTACGCCATTTTTCAACTATACTTATGCCTTCATTTCTCTATAACATATCAACTTCATACCTACTCATGTGGTTTCTATACTTGATCACTTCATCTAGGACTTCCCAACTTAATGAATGAACAAGGTTATTTATCTTTTCAAACCAACCTCTAAATGAGAATCATCTTTCCCTATTTGATCTGGATAGAAATCCTATTGTACTAGCATCTCTATGAGGTCTAATTCCTTATCTACCATTTTCTCACTCTTCACAGTGATCTTCTCCAATCCTGTTATACATTGTAGTAATGTATCAATTTCATAGTTCAACTACAATCTCCACTTTGAGAATTGCATCCAGCCATTGCACCTCTATATCATTCTGATCCATGCGATCCTTGCATTTAGCTAAGTCTTTTAGACTTATCAAGCAAAAAAAACACTTCCTTGCATTTTCCAATTGTTTCTCTTATTTTTTCCTTGTCTTGTTGCACCAAATGTCCCATGCAATCATCAAACACATTTATCTTATGCTTCAATCCATCAATAGTGCCCATTTGTTCCTTGGACATCAAAACTAGATTAGGTGGTATCTCTATTAGTGACTAACTTGGTTGAGCTATGGCCTTGATAAAATTTTGCAAGTGAGTGATGCACTACTTCAGTTCTCTTTTCTTTTATTTATACTTCCTCATATGGGTAGTAGTTGCTTCTAAATTCATTCTCATTTCCTCTAATTCCCACTCCCGTAAAGAGTGTCCTAGGTTGATTGTAGAGATTTGGTAATCCCTGGCTATTACCTCATGCTTATCCTTCTCCCCAATAGGCATGGCTATTTAGATAATCCTTCCTCCATCTGAATCTCACCTAATTGCATGTTTGACCCTTGCTTTGGTCCTAGGATTTGGGGTTTCCACTTCCTGCATTATAATTTTAAAGTCTAGAGGCACCAATTCTACTTGAAATGGTGGAGCTAATTGATGAGCCAACCAACTAGGTATGTCTTTCCTTAGCCTTACTTCTTCTTGTCTCTTTTCCTATTGAATTTCCATCTAGGAACATCTTCTCTTGGCATATGATTGTCATCCCTCACAAGCTTAGAATCGTTTGCTACATCACCTCTCCGTGGCAAGGATTCCTTAATCATTTGATCCTTATTTCTCTATTCTTATTCTTTGAGTCTTATCTCCCCATCTCCCTCCTTTCATTTCTCAACATTAATTTCTTGAACCAACAGTTCATGTTGTTCCAAGGCATTAGGGTTTTCACCACCTCCTTGTTCTTTATTTGGGGTTTGGGTAGACTCAACATATTTACCTTTACCTGGATCTTCTCCTTGACCTTGATAATAGTCTCGCCTTCAACTTCCATCTGTTGAGGGTGATCCCCAACTGCAGTTGTATTATTTTCTTCTTCATGCACTTCTTCTGACCTATTATGAATTCCATATCTTCCTCAACATCTAGACACACTTCTATTTAAGGCTCCTTCTCAACAGCAGGTTGAACCATTAGAAATTTCCTCAATTGTTGCTATCCTTGAATTTGTTATATCAGAGTGGTCCATTTTTTTACCTCCCTTAGGGTATGGTCCATAGTTTTTTTTTTTTAGGTGAAGAGCACAAGGCCCATATATTAATATATAATAAAGAGTTACACAATATGTATGATTCTATTTTCAAGGTTTTTTTCTAGCCGGATAACATAAATTTTAGTTACAATTTAAAGCATGGCTCATGAAAAACCAGATTATATACATATCAATACATAATAGACTCATAGCTAACCAACATCAATGATCCATCTACATGCTAGATCGGGAGATCACGTGATCAGGAGAACGAGAATTTTTTTCTAAACATCATACTTTTACCAAAACCCCTGACATCAATGATCAATGATACCATAGAGGCATATCGGGAGATCGAGAGATCAAGCGCAAAAGTTGTTGATGGTGTTTTATGCACTTCACAACATAGGTAATGTATAGGTGCACTACCTCTCTTGAAAGACAATCTTCCACAATCAAATTGCAGAACACTATCCCAAGGTCTCTTGGATGTCAGGTCACGACGATGCTTGGAATATATTAGTTATTTGATGTGATTTGTTGGAATCACAAGGCGGCCTTACATAAGTTAAAGCTATAAGAAAATTGGGTCTATGAACAAAGTTCTTTAGGTAGGAAATTACTGCACTTTGCTGCAGGTTCAAACAACAGTCTTGAATTCCATTGTTTTGTTAGATTTGGCTTTACAATGTGCAATGAACCTTAGCATAGATTGTTTCTTAAAAAAAAGGAAAAGAGGCAGAGAAGAAGGAAGGTTTCTGGACCTGCAACTATCGATGAACAGTGATCATGGAGGTTCCTGCTGCGGATAGTTTCCTAAAATATGATTTCACTTAACCAAAATTCTCACAGTATCATGAAATCTATGCTATCTTCTAAGGACTGCAGATATTCATCATTAATTCACCATGTAAATGTGAATAAACAAAATTTTTAAAGAGTAGCTATGGAATTACAGTCCAGAATAACTTTACACGGTCACCTATCAGCAACAAATGACCAAAAGTGTGGACAAGGAAAGCATACACACAATAGAAAAATTAATAACCAAAGACAACATACTGAATCTACCAAAGTCATAGGACAACAAAATAACTTAAAGTGAAGTTTTAACTAATGGGAGAAGAATCATGAAGCATGTGGAGAAACCCAAAATACACCAAGAAATGACTGTATTTTCTATTGCAATTTTTGCAGCATGTGTTTACAACAAATCAACTCTCTTAAAATGAGAGGAGGAGAGCCCTATTTATAGTTTTCAAAAAGAAAAATAAGTGGCCAAGATTCAATTCTATTGTGTGGCCAAGATTCACTTTACACTAGGGTTTCACCTACCCCCCAAATATATTACATTGTAAGAACATCTTTCATCCTTTTCCCTATTTTGTCTGCTAGTGGCAGCACTATAGCAATTTTGTCCTTTTTCTGTTTGCCCTTTGCTACAACTACTCCTTTAGAAATTCATCATCAATGATAGGGTTTCCCTCTTGCGTCTTCAAAGCTGCATACCCCACAAAGCTCAGGATCAATGGTCAAAGCTTATCCACCTCCATGATTTCCAATCATAGCACCTAGTAACTCCATTCTTGGGAGTTGTTAATGAGCTTCTTCCAGTCATCATCATACTTGGACGCATTGCCTCTAAAAAGCTCAGAATAGGTGAAGGCTCGAGCAGAAAAACTCATGAAATCTATGGTAACTTCAGCCGACATCCCATTTTCCATGTTCTTCAAGAAGTGAGGCTTTATGCTCTCTGGATTAATTTCAATGACAGGCAACTCGTACCCTGTCATCAGTTGGAGGTACCGAGCACAATCTCCTCTGGCCTCCTTGGCCCATTCGATATCTGGAATTACTTGTTCCAGAATCTGCTCCAGCTTTCCCTTTCGATGGTCAAAATCTCATTTCCATACATCCACTAACTAGTGGTCATCATCCTTGAGGGCAAGGTCTGTCTCCCAAACCTCTCTTGGCAACGTGAGTATGGACTCTATCTTTGGGTAGGAAACTCTGTACTTTTTTGGGAACTCCTCGTAGACTTGCCTCGTACCCTCAAGAGTTCTTTGCACTTCCAAGAACTTATTTGTTGTTCGGATAGCCAAGTTGATGCCCGTTTTTCCCATGTCTAAGACCTGCTGGAACTAATTTTCCGTAGTCTTATCCAAGTTCCTTCTCTTTTCCAACTTATTGATCTACTCTTGTGACAACAATTGAGGCGGGGCTGATGACGTGGTGGGCTGCTCATCGGGAGATGACCATTGCTGAATATAGGCCATCAGATCGGCCACCTGTACTTTAAGTTCCTCTTTTGAAACCTTATCATGCTGGATAAGATGCACCATCGTGGTGATCGATTCCTAGAGGTGGTCGACCTTTTGCTCCCTTGTGGCCACTCCCAAATCGATGGTGGAGACGTTATAAGTTATTCCTTGTTCTCCAACCACCGACATTGCTATTTGTACTACCCTAGATACGGAGACATTGATGGTTACTTTTGATCTAATTTTTGACCTTTTTCTCTTTCTTGGTGCTTATATGTGCTCTGGCTAGTATGGCTTCTAGCCTCGCCTTAGGATCTTTTAGGGCAAGAGTCTTTTGCCTAAGCTGATTCCCCAGCCAATCGGGCATCTGGGGCCCCTCCTTGGGTGATTCATGTTGATCCTTGTTGCTCTCCATCTCAAGTTCAATGGTTTTAACAACAAGGGCCCCTTTCTCAACCCCTACATCCTCCTTCTCCTCATCAGAGTCTTGTTTGAGCGTCACATGTTTATTGGGAGACTTGGTGAGCAACTATTTTTCAGAGGGATCCTCCCTTTCAACATCTTTTTCCTCTTCATCCCGATCATACTCATGTTCCTCGGGCTTATCTTCCTGTTTATCTTCATAGAGGGGTGATTCCTCATCATGCTCTAGGGTTTGATCACTTCTTTTAGTTGGAGACCTGCCGGTCTCAGTCTCTGAAGCAACATATCCTTTAATCATAGGATTACCTGCAGTCTCTTGGTCCTCAATCTCCTTGAGCTGCTTGCTCCATTCTGTGTCAAGCTCCGGATCATTTGTTTCTTGGATGAATTCTATGTCCAAATCCTCACTGCTCTCGCTGGAGGATTCATAGGCTACCTCATCAATCTCCCTGCACTCAAACATCAGGTGCTCATGGTATTCAAATTCCTCATCTTCAAGTCTCTTTGCAGCATCTAGCTACTGTCACTTGAGCTCATTAGACATTTGCATTGTTGCCTCCATTCTTGGTGGTTCAGTAGGGGGAGGGAGAGCTGGAGCATTGGCCATAGCCTAGGCTATTGCAGCTTGCACTATTGGACTTGTAAGCATCCCTGAAATCTCGGAGGGCACGTTCTGCATGTACTTTACGAAGGACTCCACGAGACTGAGAATAGGCATTGTAGCAATAGAAGCAGATGAAAGGGAAGGAGACATAGAAGATGAAGATACTGGTGAGGTCGTGGTAGAGGACGAATGCACTGATATGACCTGCATGATCGAAGAAGTGGAGGCATGGAAAGAGATGTCCATCACAGGCGGAAAGGAAGCAGATACTGCAAGTGATGTAGGTGGAACAGTGGTAATGGCAACAACAACTATAGCAGATGGAGATCTTGGTAGGTCAGACTCTTCCTCTCTGCCCTTAAGGAGCGGATCTTTAGGTATTATAGGCATCTCCACAACCTCGGCTACTTTTTTCTATTTTTTGGAAGGCTCGCCCTCTGAAGCTTTTCGAGCGTAAACCTTTGGGTTTGGCACCTGCTCACTAGCTTCCTTTATATTTTTGGTTTTGACAGATGGTGGGGATTTTGAAGTTTCCCCAGTTATAGTAGTAGTCACCCCACCATCAGAGCCACTTGGCTCTCTTTCGAGTCCCTTGAATGTTAAGGCAACTCCTTTTTGTTTCAATCATGCCACTTGTTGGCTGATCCATGCCTTTGTCCAAATATCCACAGGCTTGGTGAGTACGTCGAGGTCATCCACCTCTTATTCATCCCAATCAATTATGGGCAACAACATATTGGCGATGACACTATATCTCGGATCGATCACCGTGCTCTCATCCTCCTCAAGTTGATCCAAAATCGGACACAAGTTGAGTCTTCACACGTAGAGGGTAGTCATGCACATGTGTCGTAACCACACCTCAAGATCATCCTTGCAGTTGGCCTAGAAATCCTCAACATTGTGGAGGTGGGCATATTTTGGTCCTAGTGCCTTCCTGATATGACCATATGGGTCCATTCGCAACTGAGCCATATACTGTTGGAAGTGGTACTCGACCAACTCCAAATTTCCTGCACATTGGGAGGTATGAATCTTGTACATTCCCTGACCGAGGCCAATAGGATAAGGTGTCCCTGCTAGATGTTTGGTGCTTAGGATATTATGAATGTGTCGCAGCTACTAGGTCAGCTCTAATAGTATGATCAGGTCATTGGGGTATCGGGGCAGCTTGTTTGGCCTTTCCGTGAATCCTTGGGCACAATGTAAGTGAACTTAGGGAACTATATGTATAAGAAGGAGTAATGCTTGAGGAGGGATCTGGCACTGTGGGATACTCTCCTCTAAAAATCTCCTCCAAGCAACTGGATGATGTAGGTGATGAAGGCATCATTCACCTTGCAGTAGTCCCTCTTGAAGTTCCTATATTGCAGCTGAGGGTATCTATCACAAGGCTTGAGATCCCTGCCTGGTGCTACATTGGGTATCGCGTTCAATCCATGATAATGTCGCCGATTAGCAAGTGAATAAACCAGGTAGGACTTTATGTAGAACTTTGATGTCTTCTTCACATTGATAAATTGCTCATGAAAGTAATTACTGATTATTTCTCCCCAATCAAAACCAACGTCACCATGGAGAATTTTCTCCACAAAGTAAAAAATCCATTCTTGGAAGAATGCCACAGAAGGAGGGCCTATTACTCTGCTTAGTAAGGTAATGAGGTTGTGGTAATCCTTGAAGAAATCGCTGTGAAAGAGCTCCTGTGGGACTTTGCCAACACTGGCCTGCTTATCTTTCAACCAGTATTGATTAATCAGTTTCTTACATCTTATAGGATCTTGATCCCATAATGCCTTGCATTCTTCCATAGTTGGGGTCTCCATACTTTCAAAGGCGGGTATGTGGAAGGTTGTAGTTATCCCAAGAGGGGACATGTTTGCAAGGATTTTTCCATCTCTGTCCACTATGGTTCTGGTCTGGGGTTGATATGCTTCCCAACATGCCATTTCCAACTCGGGAGCCACCAAAGCTAGTGAGAAGCCTGCAGCCTTAGCAAGTCCACTGCTTCTAATTAATTTTGCATTTTCTATTTTTGGATCCACCCTAACCCTCCATGTAAATTCATCAATATCGACATGCCTGATATTGGTACCTATGATGTCTCTCCAAAGAGTGGTGATTTTGGAGTGTAGTGGCACCCCCTGGAATTTAAACTTCATCTGATCCTTATCCTCCTTGCCTTGAGGTACCTTGGCAGTTCCCTTTCCCTTTTCCTTGGCGGCATTGAATGTTTCTGCACTGGATTCCATAAATTATGCACAAAGAGACGTGAATCAGTAACATTAAACATGGAAAAGCGGCCTTGATCAAATCCTTGCACACCAAGGTTAGAGCCATAATTGTCATTCACGCTTAACATACGATAAAACATCAAAAGGAAGCAAAACATGCAATGTGGGTTCCCAGGGCTAGAATTCCCTTGGAAAAATGTCATTTGGAAGGGAAAATGAGGCAAGACACTCCCAATGATTTTTCCAGTCTTGGATTTGATTAATGAAGGGTTGACATGAGAGAGGACCAAATTTTAGGAAGTGGGTCAGAGTTTGTTTTTGATTTGGAGTCCATTTGGTCCCTCATTTAGGCCTTCGGGCTTCAACTACAGGAAGGCTGTTTGAAACGATGTAGGGAAGACAATACTCTGGGCGCCGGGGTTTGGAGTTTGGGTTGCCAGAGTCAGGATGCTGTCAGGGGACAGACGTGTAAAACGATGAAATGTAGGTGGCAATCTAGGGATGGAAGTCCAGAGGGTAATCCCCAAGGACAAATTTATGAGTTAGGAAAGCCCAACAACAAAATGAAGGTCGGGATCCAGAGGCTGGAAAGACGGTCAGGTTTGGCCATTTGGAATGGTGAAACCAGAATGGAATCCCAGAGATCAGAGTTCGGATAGTGTTTGGACTTTATGATAGCGTTTTTAGACTTTATGCTCGACCAAAGGAGGACCTGGGTCCGGGTCTCGGAAAGATGTCCTGGGACACCTGTTCGAGACAACGAAGGTGACACAGAATCCCAGACAAGGAATTATGGAGGTCGAGGTCCGGCAACACTTTGGACATTTTGTTTCTTTTTTTGTAGGTCTGTGACAAAATTTGCGGAGTCGAGGTCTGGGTCCCGAAAAGATGGACGGAGTCCGCCGCTGATAACAATGAAATAGTCACGAAAATTTAGAGACAGAATTCCGGGATCCGGAAGGATGGCTGATTTTTCTCTACAAGTTTGAATGGACTTCATGCGCCTAGGGTCCGAGGTTTGGAAGGACTCTCAAGGAAGGCCATTTAGAATAGCGGAGGCACAATGGAAACCTGAGAGGGGAAGTATGGCGGTTGGGACCCAGGGCAATTTTGGTTGCTACCAATTTCCTCCTAAGTTTGAATTTTAGGTAACAGTCATGGACAAGTCTAAGTCTGAGGAAGGCAGTCGCCTGTTCTAAAGAACAACAACGGAAAGGTCAAGTTCCGGAGGTAAATTTTGATGATTCTATGCAGTGTTCATTGATTTTAACCAGTGGGTTTTGAGCCAGGGACACTACAGTACCAATTTTTTGAATTCATTTTACCCTTTACTTGACTTTAAGTTCAAATTCCTTGAAAACATAGAAAGCAGGAGCAGAAACAAACTTGACTTCAATCCTCGGAGAAGCAAAATGCCGAATTCATGAAAACAGCAAAGCGGGGAGTTCAGGCGCGAAGGTGGAAAATGCTGGAGCGGCACTGATCTTTCAAAACTTCACTCTGTCATGTGAAAATGACAGGTGAAAACATGTTTATATAGCCCCAAATGTAATTAATGTTGTGATTAAATGCCTTGTATGATGACAGGTGGAGTTGGTGAATTCTAATTTTCAGAGTGGCGGCGGGTGATCTATAGTCTGGTGGCCGAAAAGACGTCTAGCCACGGTTGTTTTGGAACCTACAAAATGTTAAGTCAAATGGCAGACAAGAACTCGGGGCCCGCGGTCTGGGAGGACATTGACTAGCGGCTGGTTAGAATGGTGATATTCAAATAGAATTTCAAAGACGAAATTCTGGGATTCGGGGTCCAGAGTCTAGAAGGACGAAGGATGCCAACCATCAACAATGGCAAAGTCGGAGCGGAAATCTGAAAGGGGAAACTTGAGGGTCTGGACCCGAGAGGGGTCACAGACGTCAGAAGGGCTGATAGATAAGGGAAACTCGAAAAGGCTTAAGATTTAACATTTTTCAAGAGGGCCAAGTTTGGTCAAACTTAAAATATGACTTTGAGAATATGTTGACCTTCTAGGACGCAAAAAAGGGGGGCATGCAAAACAAGGCAAAGCAAAAATGACCCAACAAGAATAAGAGGGAAGAGAGGGTCCCCATTCTGAATGGGGCGTGTGTACAACAAGCACAACAAAAGTGAGAACACTTCTTTTTTATTTTGAATTCTAGCCCCGACCTTCGATCATTGATCACCAATACCGTACATTATCGGGCGATCGAGAGATCAAGAGATCAGAAAAATAGCTTTCAAATTTTGGCTCGAAAATAGTTGATCAACCTAATCGGCTGATCCAACACTAAGCATCATCGGGAAATCGAGACCTTTTCCTCTGATACAACACTAAGAAAGATGTTGCTAACCTCGATCTCCGATACTCCACTAAGCCATGACCAACCTCCAACATTGTTGCTCTGATATCAACGATATGATGATATAACACTTAACAGATCCTCTATAGTCAACTTTCAATGCATGATCAAGATCTACTGATATACCACTATAACCAAACTCTTCATGACCAATGCAACCGCTAAAATTTTTCCACTATTCACTAACCACTATTGGAGAATGGGGATCGGGGAATGACTCAAATTTTAACATTACAAACAACTCAAACTTATCCACTGATAATGCAACATCTCCAACACTTGACTTCGCTAATAACACAAGGAATTAAGCTTAGTCGAAAACAAATAACAAGGTCATGTCTAGTCATCGAATGAACAACTCAACTATAGTCACTTTTCATATTCACCAAACCTGTCCCAAAACTTTGATCGAACCGATATGCCGATAACTAAAAAAGGGTAAAGGCGTAAAGTGACTTTATTAAATCTTTAATATACTCATTCCAAAAACCCTTATCAACTAGAGAGTGAAATAATTCAATATCTAGAGCATATGACAACATAAACCCATGTGCCATATATGAATGAAAGGCTCTGAAAAAACCCATTTCAATTATGCACTTAGATTTCAACTGTGCTTTCTCAAACTATAATTTCTTGCAAATCAAGAAAATCTTTTAGATCATCATTTTTTTTTATTGTTACCTCTGTTATTTGAAACCCCATATTTGCTAAATAATCTGCAGACTTATTCCCCTCACAATATGTATGTGAGATCTGGAATAGTTCAAACTCATCCATTAACTCCCACACCTTTTCAAAGATATACTTTAGATACCAGTTATGACATTTCCTTTCCTTGCGCATGTTTACAGTTACAAGTGAATCTCCTTCAATGTGAACCTTGTTGATTAAAAATTTCCTTGCTAACTGCAAACCATAAAGAATGGCCAGTGACTCCACCATATTATTCGTACTCTGAGGAATATGAATTGATCTAGCCACTTTCAATTTACCCCAATAATTTCTAATGCAGACAACTACCCTTGAAGAGCCCAGATTCCCTCTAGATGCACCATCAAAATTAAGCTTGAAAAAACCTTTCGGCAACAAGTGTGTTATGCCTTACATAACCACCCCATCTTTTTCCTTGGTCAAAATGGGTCCCCCTTTGTGTTTTTATCTTTTGTTGATTTTCAAACAAAGTTTGGAGTCATTTGCTTCCAACACTTTGTTTTATTTTGGTTTAGTCTAGCGGAACCAGAGCCGGAACCAAATCGGGTAATGAATCTTCTTTCAAAACTCATTCCGTCCCCCATCCTGATAGTCTTTCTTTTGACCTTTTGTTTTGTCTTCATCGGATCTGGAACCGGAGTGGACATTAACTTGGTGTTTATTGGAAATTGCAAAATCAGGATCCATCCCGTCTCCACCTCCACTGTTGATCTTTTGGTTTGGTGTAAGTCTTTGTGTTAAGTTTTATTATGTTGGTCTTTTATTTTACTTTTTGTGTTTGGTTTTGTTTTCTACTTTGTTGGTGGAACTAGAACCAAAAGGAAGTTGGGAAATTCTTTAAGTTACCGAATCAGTTTCCATTCTAATTCTGCTCCCGCCATTTCTTGGTCGTTGACTTTTTACTGAAGTCGCATTGTAGTGAAGTGTTTGTTCTTCTCCAATTCTGACTCCGCTTAACTACATTTAATGCGTTAATGACAACTACCATGCATAGGTAGAAATTTTGATTTTTACCTTCATTAAGGATTAAACGCATTATTATTATCATTGTTAAAGAATCAAAGAGCAAAATAGAGCAACTGTGGAGTCCGTCTAAGTGAATTGATTGGAGGAGGAGATAATTGCTTGCGAATCAGTTCAGAAGGTTAGCCAGGTTTTGTGTTCAAGGTAGGGTTCCTATTCTCATTTCTTTTATTTATTTGCTTTCGTATTTTCTATTCATGTTGATTGATTTAGATCTATTGGCAAGTTCCCTATCTTAATAGGATGGTGTGTTTGTTTTCTTTCTTTATTTGTTTGTTGTTCTTGATTTTATGCTTGCATTCCTAGTTTTATGGTGGGTTAGAGCCCAGTCGCTTTCATGTTTTGTCGTGATCGCGTCGTACTACGTTAGGTTTTAAATATGTAGATTTAATTAGGGTTTTCACAGTGAGGTAGATTAAATCTAGGTTTTTACAATAAGTTAGGGTTGGTAGAATCTGGTTTTAATTAGGATTTTTATTGCGCATTTTGTTTGGTTAAATTAGGAAGGGTTAAATCCGTGCCCTAGTTTTATCGTGTTTTCTAGATTAGGGTTTAAGTGTATTTTTGTAATGCCTTAATTAGGTGATTAAATATGATGCCCTAAACTAACAGTCGCCCCTGGTCATATGGGGATGGTTCTATCGAGTTGTATGTTAGCCCCATTTTGTTTTGAAAGTGACCTAGTTTAAAATCGTGAAGTTATGCATTGAATTAAATAAAGTTGTTTATGATGTCATGGTCAACCTAGGAGGAAGCGGGATCAAAATCGATCTTGAACTTGAAAATCATGTTTTCCAAAAGGTATCGATTCCATTTCCATCCCATCTTCGACTTCACTTAGAGTTAGAAGCTTTACTTCACAAAAATGTTTACCTATTGGAAGCGGAAGTTAAACCAAGAAAGAATATGAAAACAAAAAATCTAAAGGAAATTGAGTTAGTTTCCATTCCGGTTCCGGTTCCGGTCACTATTTCACTTCCAACTCCGAGCCCGCTTCTTATTAAGTAGAATGACAGTAATAGTTTTGGCCCCGAGCCTGACAGTATGTTAAAGAAGTTTATTTAAGATGTTTGTCATCTGGTTCCGCCTCTAATGAATGTTTGAAAGGGATGATTTTAAAGACACATTTTTGGGATATTTCATTCAAGGATCTAACTAGAGATTTTGTTGTAGGAAAACTAAGAGGATGTCCAGAACATCAAGAGAAGCCTCCCAAAGAAACTAACCTGTAGGGACATCAAAGGCAACACCTAAACCAAAGAAGATGAAGTCAGAACAATTGCCTTATACCTTGAGGTATAATCACAAGAGTCCTATTGTGAAAGTGAGCACAGTAGAATCAGATTGGTTAGACATCACCGACACAAACTTGGGCTAATATAATTTTGAGGAGCTATATGCAGAAACCTTTGCGAAATAGGAAGATGTAATAGGAAGGACACAAAGAATTGTTGATTCCAGCTTGGCCCATATCACTATGTTTCCTTTATCACTCCAATGCCTGGAGTTAATCTTGATAGTAGCCAATGCTTACAATCTTGCTACCAGACAATGCATGGACTCACAAAACAATGTAATTATTGATCTCACTCCTCAAGCATTTCAAAGTATATTTAATGTTTCAGATCCTAAGAACTTGGTGCAGTTGGATGAGGCAGAAGCCTTGGAGAAATATAGTAAGTTTAAAGAATCCAATAAATCTGATTTGAACAAAAAGTGGTTGAAGACAGAGAAGAAGTCTCTAACCAAGCTTCTAGACCAGCCAAAAAGGGTAGATTTCTACAAAGAGGTATCAAATTTAATAATGGTGTTGTCTAGGGCTTTTGGGAAGAGAGATGCCTTTCATTTCAATGAGTGGATGTTTCCCTTCATCCAAACAATCTTAAATGGAGCCCAGTTTTTTGATTTTCCAATGATTGTATCAAATGCTATTCATAATCAACTGACCAGTACCAGGGAGACTAAGTGCTTCTTTATGACTTCTTATATTGTATATGTAGCATCAAGGTTGGGTATATTCCCAAGTTTAAATAGAGTAGGGATAATGGGAGTCTTGGATGGATAGAAGAAAGTATGGGGGCATTATAACCAGTTGTCTCTACAGGTTGCTGAGACTCAATTCAAAAGAGTTAATGATGCATTCATATATGTAGTCATTAACCAACTAAATGGAGATGCAGGGTACAGGCCGAGTCAAGAAGCCATGGCATTTATTGTTGAATGAGGATGTTGGTACATTCAATACCCTAGGTATACATACTTTAGGCTTGCTGGTTTTGAAGGCCATCCACATTTGCTTCCAAGGTGTTGCAATAACAAGATAGTGCTAATGGAGTTTGTATATCAGGCTCTTGGAGTTAATGCTCAATTTGGTTTAAAACATAAGACAAGATGTCACAAGTTTCCTATGAAGTTGGGTGAGTATAGTTGTCAGCATTTGGTAGGCGCAAAGGTGGTCTACAGTGAGCTGATGCAATGGAAGCTAGGTTTATACATAGGTCATAAGTATTTTGATCCAAAGGGTAAGATGCATGACTTGTTGTCTTCTGTGTTTGACAAGCATTTCAATTTGTTAGAGGATTTTTGGAGTGACCGACAAGATGAATATGATTTGAGGAAAAATAACTATGAAAGATTACCTATTGCACTCATGTCAGAGTTTGGGGTAAAAAATGACATTCCTGACACATTAGTAGATGATGGAGTTGTACTGGATCCATCTTATGAAGCTTTAAACATAGGAACTAAGAGCCTGGATTCGATTGACTGGAACAGTGAAGAAACTATTGACATAAACCAGATAGGATGAACAATCTTGGATAGAAGTGTTCACTGGTTCATGCTAAGAACCAAAGCTCCTCAAGGACCAGCTCCTAAAAAGGGGAAAGGGTATAAAAGACTCAAAAGAAAGACACCTCCTAAATAGCCTTTGGAGTTCTTTCCCCCAAACATTGAAGAGATAGAACTTGAGGCAGCAGATGATGAAGCAAAAATACAAGAAGAGGAGGCTCAAGTTGGATCGGTTGTTTCAACACCTACATTAGGTGAATCTTCCAAACAAGTCCCACTTGCAAAGAAGCAGAGTGAAGAAGTTCAAAAAGGGGCTCTTCATAGTATGGCTGAAACTACAAAGGGAAAAGGAGTGGAGAGGGAAATTCATGATGTTGGAATAGATTCAGATGAGACTGTGTCGGAAAAGGATGTGCAAGAGAACATGCCTCTAGAGGAGGATGTTGAATAGGTAATGACACAAGAGGAGCAATGGGCATTATTTGAAGAAGTTAAAAAGAATTTTGAGGCAAAAGCTAAAGAAATAGAAGAGAAAAAGTTAATGGATGCCAAAACACAAAATGATGCCATACTATAGCAGCAAAAAATTGAAGCTAAGTCAAGGGATGATGAAGAAAAGAGGCAAAAAAGGCAATAGGAGCATGAAATCAAGGTCAAAGAAGAAAATGATAAGTTAGAACTGATACAAAAGATTCATGACCTTGAGGAGGAGAAGGCAAGACACCGGAGGGAGAAGGAAGTTCTGATGGCCAAATTGAAGCTAGCTAAGGAAGCACACTGAAAAGAAGAAGAAGCAGAGCGATTGCAAAAGGAAAAGGATGTTGCAGAATCGATCCAGAAGCAACAAGAAGAAAAGGAAAAGGCAGAAAAGCTTAAGGCTTTAGAGACAAAAATATTAGAGAAAGAAAGACTAGAGGCTTTAGAAAAAGAGAAAATGGAAAAAGAAGCTCTAGAGAAAGAAAAATTGGATAAGGAAAAATTGGAAAAGGAAAGAATAGAGAAGGAGAAATTAGAAAAGGAAAGATTGGAAAGGGAAAAAGTGGAGAGAGATTGATTGGAGGAAGAGAGGTTGAAGAAGGAAGAAGAAGATAAGAAGATATAGGAAAAAAAGGATAGGGAAGAGGCTGAAAAGCTTGTGCAGAGGCATGTGGTGCAAGAACAACAAGAGGAACAAAGGGTTGATTCTCAACCCCAATTAAATGTGCAACCACCTTCTACCACTACTATTGCTTCTTCTTCCACTAAGATGACTACTGCTCCATGTGCTCCCACTTGGCTAAAATTGGACCTAAAAAAAAGAATAGTAACACCTTCACAAGCTCTCAATTGGGAGGATATGATGAAGGAGATTGAATAAGAGAGGCCTAAAAAGAAAGCCAAGATCTTACACTGCACCAGGCTCACAGAAAAGGGAGAAATTGTTGCTGAGTGTGCCATATCGATGAAAAAAAAGGAGGTAGAGGACATGTAGTTAACAGATTATCAATTGAGTATAGTTAACTTGGGAAGGCATACCAAAAATCAATAGATGAATCTAATTGATGTGGTAGCTTCAACAACCAAGTCGAGAATGTTAAAGGATAAGCAGAAGAAAGATGAGCTTAAGGCCTAATTAGATCAATTGCATTCCTTTTTGAAAATTGTCTCTTCTCCAAGATCACAATAGGCAGCTGCTATTGAGACTCCAATTTTGTTGAGCAAAAAGGAGGTAGATGATTTAGTACAGGTAAGGGGCAAAGCGAAGATGTTAGACAGATGGCTTGACAAGATAAATCAAGAAGTAGGTGAAGTTTTGGTTGAAGGTTTCGAGGTTTACAAAGGGACAGAAGAGTTGATAAAGGAAATGCATCAATATATTGAAGCATTGGAGAAATAGGAGGAGGAATATAGGGAGTATAGTCATAAATTGGAGAAGGTTAGTACATTTCCTTTGACTACTCTTCTTGAATAGTCAATACTCAAGGAGGACAATAAATATTTTGTGGGAAAGACCTCTTGTATACTCCGATTCAGAACAGATTTCTTGTGTAAACATAGAAATGAGGTACAAGATGCTGTTAATAATCTGACCGAACAATTTGAAGAGTTGGAGGTAGTCATGGCTATCATAGTAGATGTTAATATATTAACAAAGGAAGGCCTACCTTTGAGCTAGATAAAAGAGAAATGGGATGAAAGGTTTAAAGGACTCATGCAGAAAGGAGATGATGGTGAAGATTTGATGATAGATCAATTGATGGATGTTAAGGAAGAGATAAAGGCTGCCAAAAGAGAGTTGATAAAGTTGAAGAACATGACAGGATTTTCTACAATAGAATTGGAAAGAATTAAGTTTGAAGATAATTGAGTTGATGGGCCAGAATTAGATGTATTACAACAAGTCTTCGCTAGTTATGATGAGTTTATTGTGGATCCAACTTCACATGCATAAATCTCTTGCATGCATCACTGGCAGTTCTTAAAGCACATGAATTCCTTCTTTTCTCTTCTCTTTTCTGATCTCTAGTTTAACTGAGTGTGCTAATGTAAGAACTCAAGATCGAATTGATTTGAGTTTCCAAGAGAGTTTTTTTAGTTCCTAAAATGGTGGATGACTTAAAATAGAAGTGGAGTTCGAATTTTGTATATCTATAAATACCATTTGGGTATCATATTGTAAGGGTCGGCTAATAGAGAATAGAATTGGCCACCTAAGAGTAGGAGATAGAATTTCATAGTGATTACAGAGACACATTGTTACTTACTTTTTACAGTTGAATAAAATTACAGGTTTATGCAATATGGTGTTGGAATTGTGTTCTAATTGATAAGGTTAATAAGTTATAATCTATCCGTATGCCAGTGATTGTGCTGAAGCATGATTTGTTTCTTATGTGATGAAAGTCATTAGAAGAAACTAGATTTAAGGATTATCTTGTTAGATTATCAGTGAATTAGATTTATTGAAGTCTATTGATCTATGACCTTGGCAATGAATGGATGTGTGTTCTTTTGAAATTGTTTGAGATAGTTGTGATGTACGAATAGTGGTATTAAATTAAACACCTTAGATGCATACAATGGTATAGTTATTCTATAAATTGTGTCATGCTTTGGTTTTATGGTTTGTTAGAAAACATTAATTGTTGAAGGTATATGTCTGGATGCTAGATAGGTTTGATTCATGTTTACTGGTTTACCCTCTGAACTATCTTTTTTCTTTTGTTTGAAAACCCCTCTTTATTTACAAGAATAGTTTGACAAAATGAGTCATTGCTTGAATCTTTTGTTACCAACACAGGCCCCTTGAACATTACAGTTGCATGGACCGATTGAGTGACACCAGATAGTTGAGAACCAACTACCAAGACCTTGGGAGTTAGGCCACTACATGTTGTCTTTCTTTTTCAGGAGAAATAGAGTAGAAATATTTTGTTTACACATTGTTTGTGTCATTTTCACCATCAACAAGGTGCCATTTGATTAGACTTCTATTCACCTTAAATTTGAAAGGAAGTTTCATACTCCCTTTAGAAGGTAGAATAATACCTTTCCAACCCTTAAGTATGTTTTGATCCCATGAGGTAAATTGAGAACTAACATTCTTTTGATCCTATACATATGCATTGACCGCTTCTGCAACTGATTTTTCAATTGTTGCATGGACAGAGTGATATGGTGCTGAAACTTTTCTAAATATGTGTTTATTTCATTCCCACCAAATGGACCATATGACAGTAGCTGGAATTAGATTCCAAATGCATGCAAAAAATGAAGACTTATATAGCATTGTCCATGAAGAAAATAGATCCCAGACAAATTTTGGAAATGGAGTATGAAAACTCATCTTTTGAATGACAAATACCTAGCAACTTTGGGCAAATGAACATTGCAGAAAGAGATGATTAGGATTTTCCAAATACTTACCACACAAAACATAATTAAACGGGTCTTCTATACCCAATTTTACCAGATGATCACTTGTGAGTACTCTTTTCCTCAGCACAAGCCATGCAAAACTCCCTACCTTTGGTAACACCATATTACTCCAACAAAATGAATATTCTCTTTGAGACTGTAAATGGTTATCCTTGTTAAGGACCACTTTGTAACCCTGTTTGACTAAGTAATTGCCATCTTTTGAAGGAGCCTAAATAATACAATTTTCTTTTGCTAATAAGATGTCTGTTCTTGCTGCCTGAACATGATGAAGACCACTCTTTTGTTCATTAGATAATTGAGATTTTGAAAAATATTTTCATATTACTTTTCTTGAAGAAATCTCTACTGCACATATATAATCAATTAATTTGGAACCCCATAAAGAAGACAGGATTGGAATGACTGCTTGAAAGTCTTGATAGTTTCTCAATGGTGGATGACCATTCAAGAGCCATCCTAAAAATTCATTGCTTCCCCATTGTTGACCTCCCAAGAAACATAGTTTGTGATTAATTTTCTACCGGATAACATAAAGTTCCACATAGCAGATCCTGCAAGTGGGTTACAAACTATGATAATTTTTGAAGGTTCTTAATTGTCGAGATACTTTTCCTGCATAAGTGTTGACCATTTGGAATCAGGCTTAGTCTACATCTTGCAGACCAATTTCCCCCAAAGGCTATATTACGCTTTGAGATATCATGCAGACCTATTCCACATTTGTATTTCTCCAATGACATAGAATCCAAAGAGATCAAAGGATTTTTTTTAACATCATTCATGTTTCCTTTCCATAAAAATCCCCTGATCACTTTCTCTATTTGATCAATTACTAATCTAGGTGCCTTGAGGACCAAGATAACATAATTGGGGATTGCTGAAAATACAATTTTTATTAAAAGGATCCACCTTGATAAAGACAACCAATGGGATTTCCAAGCACATACTTTCAACTTAATTCTTTCAATAACATTTTCCCAAAAGGATGGTTTATTAGCACCCATAAAGAAAGGAATACCCAAATACTTGCCTCTTGAAAACCTAGCACTTGAATAATATTTCTTTTTAAAGTTTCTTTAGAGTTGAAGACATATACTTTTGATTTTTGAGCATTTATCTTTTGTCTTGACAAATTTGAGTATCTATCCAAAATACTTTTAATTTTCTTGGCTTAATTAAATTTTTCCCTTCCATATAGTAAGGTCTCATCTGCAAAAAGATTGTGTGTAATTGACAAACTAGTTTGTGGAATATGTATCCCTTTCCATAAACCCTGATTGTGCTTCTCTTTTATAGTTCTGCTTAGAGCTTCTACCATAATTATAAAAATAAAAGGTAAAAGAGGACCACCTTGTCTTATGCCTTGTGTGGCTCTAAAAGACCCTAAAGGAGAACCATTAGTTAATATAGAAAATAACGCTCTTGATAAGAAAGATAAAATCCATTTACACCACTTGTCTAAAAATCCAAACTTGCTCAAAAATTTAAAGAGGAAATTCCAATCAACCCTATAATATGCTTTCATCATGTATAGCTTTATTTAATAAATGACGTAAGATGATTAGTTTTAATAGAGTGAAGAACCTCATGTGCTACCAAACCCCTTCTACTATTTCTCTACTCAACACAAAGCCACCTTGATCTTGCGAAATCATTTTTAGAATTAAATACTGTAGCCTTTGATAAATTACCTTGGTGAAAATTTTATAAACCGCGTTGCACAAAGAAATTGACCTGAATTCAACAAAAGTTTTAGGCTCTTTTGACTTTGGCAATAGAGAAATGTTTTTAACATTAAAGTGCTTGAGGATTATTCCTGACTTCCTTGATTCCTCCAAGGCTAAAATAAAGTCAAAACCCACAACATCCTGTTGTTTGGTGTTTCTGCACATCAACAATTTAGACAGAATAAAAGTTATCCTATCTCTCTTGAAAGGTTGGTCTCTATGATAAAAGAGATAACCCCAAGGTCTCACGGGTGTCAAGTCATAACAATGCAGTAGAACAAACTCAATGATAAAATGTGAAAATGCTGGTAATCATAAGGGGTCTTACATAAAAATGTTGGAAGCTCTAAACTCATCAGATTTTAAGATGTGGTGATGCTTTAATTTCTAGTTCTAACCATATAATAAAAGAAACAACAAAAGATGAGGGTTTCAGAAGTCCTAATTTTAACACTACTTCTAAGATCAACCATGTAAATGATGAAATAATTGGAATGGACCAATCCCTTAAACTAATTTCTATTCGACCCAGGCTATACCTGTAATCTTGCAGAAAATAATACAATCTTCTAAGGTGTTAAAGATTTTAAGGCTGTAGGCATTCATCCAATAAGATTGAATGAATATCTACAGTTGAACCAAGCACATGAATATGAGGTACAAGTTGAACTTGCACAACATTCCCACAATCAAGGAGCTTCCCAAAGTATGAACCAGGGATTGCTACAACACTCCAAACATTAAATCACAAGCATTACTAACTAAAACTGAGATACATTTAAACATATCCAAGCAATTTGAAAGATAAAACAAGAACCATGCAAGATAATTCAATGCAAGAGAAGGAACCAGTCATAACATAATGTCTACACTTTGTATTAAATTATCACATTTGCAACAATTCCAATTTTTTACAACACTTGCTTGAAATGTCAGAAAACTAACTTCTAATCTTCTAACATGCTAATCTACTGCTAACTCTAATGATTACAAGTCCTCTGACTTAGTCTACTAATTTGAATCCTAACCTATCCAGTTCCAACCAAACAAATAAGGCAGAGTACCATACTTATAGAACAAGCCCATGTGAAGCAAAGCTAGGGTTTCAAAGAAGCTTGGCCACCACTCAAATCGGCCCCGACAGCCAACAATAACCCATCGTCAAGCATTGAATGCAACAAGGACCCCCATCAGATCGATCTGGGATCGCACAAAGTGAGGGGAATGGATCCTCAAGCCAGACCCACCAAAAGAATTCACCCACATGAACAACTACACACATGAAAAAACCAGCCCGAACACACACCATTGATCAAACCAGAACTAGGAAAACGAACAGTCCAGATCAAACAAAACCAGGCTGAGCCCCTTTAGATCATGTCTACTTAACATTAATGGCCACCAACCAAATCAGCCTTGCATGTGGGAATGGGTTTCATGATAGCAGTCGCAAAGTGTACTTGAATGCACCTGCAAATCATGCCAAATCTTCAAAGTACATCCAACAATCCCAACTCGGTCCAACTTGCATTCAAACGAGACACCATTAATTCCCAATCCATCACAAAAATCCAAGCAGGCCCAATAGAGTTCCTGAGGCAAGAGAATCAAGCATAAACCCAAGCTGAGGCAGAACCAAAGATAGGTGAAGGTGGAACCATGAGCATAATAGGGATAAAGACACAAGATAGGTGGAGGCAGAGGCAAAAAGGAAGGGAAGCAGGCGAGAACGAAACCGGAATCAACCTCGGTAGAGGCAGAGGCAGAACGGGGACCAAAACGAGAACCAAAAGAAAACAAGTGGAGGCAGAAACAAAACCAACCCTAGTGGAAGCGGAGGCAAAATGAGAACCAAAATGGGAACCAAAGGGGAACAAGCAGAGGCAGAAACAAAATCAACACTGACGGAGGCAGAGGCACAAACAAAACCAACCCTGGTGGAATGGGAACCAAAATGGGAACCAAAGGGGAATAGGCAGAGGTGGAACGGGAACGAGAAAGGAATAGTGAACTTTGCCAAAGTTCAAAGCTAAGTTCCATCTTGGTCTCGACACTGAAAAAATGACAAAAGAGCAAGCCGAGGAAAACCTAAGGGAGGAAAACCAACCCGAAGGCCGAAGACAAACAAGGCAACGGGAAAAACAAGAATGCGGGAGATGGAACTGGAACAAGAATGAAAACCGAACCGAGAACTTTACCAACTTCAATGTTTAGATCCATCCTAGTTCTACCTCTGGTAGAACGAAGGGGGAAGTGAAGCAAAGAAAAGACTAAGGGAGGAAACGAACCCTTAGGAAAAAAACAAACAAAACGGAAAAGAAAGCGAGCGAGTGGGAAGTGGAGCCGTAACGGGAACGGGAACAAAACTGAGAACTTAGCCAAAGTTCAAAGTTAAGTCCCATCCCAGTTCTGCCTCCAAAAAAACAAAAGAAGCAAGGAAAAAAAGGAAAACCTAAGGGGGAAAACCAACCCTTAGGACCCAAACAAAAACACCAAGGGAAAAATAGAAGGCAAAAGAAGACCACCCCAGAGAGGACATCTGCAAGACTCCAAAACCACCAGGAACTCAACACAAAGGCACCCACAACCAAGGCAAGCACCAAAGACCAAAAACCAAAGATTTTCAAAGATAAGCACAAAAGAGGGGGCAAGCCACAAAAGTGGGCTGAAAGGTAGGCCAAGAGAGGGTCCCTACTTTTAGTGGGGCGTGTGTGCAAAAATGCACAACAAATGGTGACTCTGCTAGGGAAATGCTCCAGAGCATTTTGATGACAAACTGGCATCAAGAAGTCAAAATCTCTGGTTTCAATCAAAGCATCAGGTTACAAATAGACAAGGTTTCAAAAATCACTAACAAGCCAACCATTCCTATACCATGGTCAAAGTGAGTGCATATGCATTCATTTCCTTTTCCTACGTTGCAACAAGGACCAAACTTAGTCTGATAAGGCTACCTAAGGATTCTAACTCCAAAAGCAAACTTGATAGAGCCTCACTGCCAGTCACGCATCCATAGCCCTGGTGAGGTTGTTGTTATGCCTTGCATAACCACCCCATCTTTTGTCTTGGTCAAAATGGGTCCCCCTTTGTGTTTTTGTACTTACTTGTTTTTGGAACAAAGTTTGGAGTATAGTTTTGCCAATACTTTGTTTTTCTTTGATTTCTCTGTCAGAGTCAGAACCGGAGATGAATCGGGTTATGAAAGGTCTTTTGAGGTGTATTTTTGGTTCTAATCCTGACGGTTGTTTTTCTTTGCCTTTGTTTTTGCTCTTTAGCGGAAGCGGAGCAGGAGTGGGAATTGGGATGGTTCTATTCAAAATTTTCAAAATCAAATTCAATTCTGATCCCGACTCCGCTCCATTTTAATGTTTATTTATCTCGGTTTTTGTGTTTTGTTTTATTAGGTTGGTCTTTTACTTAACTTTTTGTTTCTGTTTTTGTTTTGTTTTTAGTTGTCGAACGCGGAGGCGGAATGGGAATAAGGTTTGAAAATTTTATGATTTCAAGATCCTGTTTCCATTTTGGTTCCGACCCCGCCATTTTTTGTCGTTGAATTTTTGACTAAAGTTGCACTACAGACCAGTGTTTGTTCTCTTACAGTTCCGACTCCGCCTTTACTGTGTTTTAATGCATTAATGGTGGTTGTCGATGTAGGTAGAAATTCACATATTTTTCTTTATTAAGGGTTAAAGCTGATTATTATTGTTATTATTACAAGTCTGAGAGCACGAAGAGCAATAGCAGAGTTCATTTAAGCAAATTGATCGAGATAGAGAAGGGATTGTGTGTGAATTGATTCAGAAAGTCAGCATGGCTTTGTTTGCATTTGAGGTAGGTCTTTTATCTTTGTTGTTCGTTGTTTTATTTGCAGTTGTGTTCGTTGTGTTTTGCTTTGTATCTGTTCGCGTGTTCAATCATTGTGTTTTAAGCAATTTTATGATCAACGATGTGATTGAATGAGTAGGTTCTTGTTTTGGTTAGTTTTAGTTTTATTTTTATCTTTGTTGTTTTATTTTATCGTGTCGCTTTCTTTCTATTTTTGGGCATTGTCGTTTTCACGACTTAATCGTGATCGCGTCGAGTCGTTTTCGATTTGTAGTAGATTTAGATTAGATTAAAGTTTTTTATTATGGCATGAGTTAGATTAAGAATTTACAGTGAGGTAGATTAGAGAGTTTACAGTGAGTTGAGGTAGATTAGATTTATTGTTTAATTTAGGGTTTCATTATTTGGTAGAATGGTAGGGTTTTAAAACTCGTGCCCTAGTTTTATTAAGTTTGTTAGATTAGGGTTTTGTTGGTCTCTGCAATTACTTTAAAATAAGATTTAAATAAATGGCTCTAAAATACAATTGCTCTCCATGGTCATATGAGGGTAGAGTTTTTAAGCTCCTTTGCTATTTTATGGCGACCTAGGTTTAATCATGAAGTTATGATGAAAATGAATAAATTTGATGATGTCATGATTAGCATAGGCGGAGGCGGGATTGGAATGGGTATTGGCATAAGAGTTTGTTTTTACCAAAGTTGTCAATTCCATTTCTATGTCATTTTCGATTTCGAGTTCTAAAAAGGTTTTATTGAAGTATGTGATAATTAGCAGAGGCGGGATCAGAACTAATCTTGAACTTAAGGAATTTGTTTGTAAAGGTTATTTCCATTTTCATCCCGTGTCCGGCTCCGCATATTGTGGAAAGTCTTTTGTCGAAGTAACGATAACCAAATTGGAGGCGGAGGCGGAATGGAAATAGAATATGAAATGAGAGGAATTTGAAGAAAACCAAATCCCTTTTTCATTCCGATCCCGGTTCTGATAACTTCCCCGACTCCGACTCCGAGCCCGTTTGTTACCAGCTGAAGTTCCTATATTGGTTTTTGTTCTGAGTCCGCCAGTTTTGTAAAAATGATTATTTTGTGTTTCTGTCTGACTCTGACTCCGATATATATGTAACAGGTATGTTTTTAAGACATATTTTATAATGATTTATTTGAAGGTCTAATTAAAGGTTTGCTTGCAGGAGATTTGAGAGATGTCAGGAACATCAGGAGAGGCTGCTCGAAGGAATCAACCGGCGGGAACATCAAAGCCTGCACCGAAAATCAAGAAGGTGGAAACCAGAACAGCTACCTTATACATTAAGGTATGATCATAGGAATCCGGTGGTGAAGGCGAGCAAGGTGGAATCAAACTGTTCAGATATCACAGATACCAATCTGGGCCAGTATAGTTTCGAAGAATTACATGAAGAGACCTTTGCAGAAAGGGCAAACTTAACAGGGAGAACTCAAAGGATTGTTGAATCCGGTCTGGCACATATCACTGTGTTTCCTTTGTCAGTTCAGTGTCCGGAGTTGATATATATAGTGGCCAGTACTTATAATCCAGCTATAAGATTATGCATGGATTCACAGAATAATGTGATTATAGATCTTACTCCGCAGATGTTCCAAAGCATATTCAATGTTCCTGATCCCAAAAATTTAGTGCAGTTGACTGAGGCTGAGGCATTGGAGAAATATAGTAAGCATAAAGACTCCAATAAGTCTCATTTAAACAAAAGATGGTTAAGTACCGAGAAGAAGTCTTTGAGCAAACTGGCAGATCAGCCAAAGAGGGCAGACTTCAAGAAGGAGATATCCAATTTAATATTGATGCTGGCCAGAGTGTTTGGGAAGAGGGATGCCTTCCATTTCAAGGAATGGATGTTTCATTTTATTCAAGTGATTTTTCAGGGTGATTATCAATTTGATTGGTCCATGATTGTTTCTGATGCCATACATGATCAGCTCACAAGGGTTAGACAGACCAAATCTTTCTTCATGACTTCATATGTGGTCTATGCTGCAGCAAGATTGGGGATTTTCCCAGGATTAAATAGAGTAGGTATAATGGGAGTCTTGGATGGACAAAGGAAGGTATGGGAACACTATGATCAATTATCCCTTCAGGTTGCTGAGACTCACTTCAGAAGAGTCAATGATGCATTTTTATATGTGGTTATCAACTAGTTGAGTGGAGATGCAGGATACAGGTTATGTCAGGAAGCTGTGGCTTTCATTTCTGAATGGGGAAGTTGGTACATCCAATACCCCAAATTTACATACTTCAGATTGTTTGGGTTTGAAGGTCATCCCCATTTACTTCCAAGATGCTGCAGCAATAGAATAGTGCTTATGGAATTTGTATATCAAGCCATCGGAGTTAATGCTAGATTTGGGATGAAGCACAAGACAAGATGCCATAAGTTTCCTATGACACTGGGGGAATATGGTTGTCAACACTTGAAGGCAGCTAAGGTGGTTTGTAATGAGTTGATACAATTAAAATTGGGATTGTATACAGCTCGTAAGTATTTTGATCCGAAAAAGAAGATGTATACTTTATTACCTTCAGTATTTACTAGACACTTTAATTTGTTAGAGGATTTTTGGTGTGATAGGTAGGATGAATTTGACTTAAGGAGGAAGAATTATGAGAGATTACCAGTCTAACTTATGGTAGAGCTGGGCATTAAAGATAATATTCCTGACACTTTGGTGGATGATGGAGTGGTATTAGATCCCTCATATGAAGCTTTGAATATTGGCACCAAAAACTTAGATCCAATAGACTGGAGTGAAGAAGAAACGATTGACATTAAGAAATTGGGAAGAATAGTCTTGGATAGAAATGTGCAATGGTTGATGATGAGGACTCAAGCTCCTCAGGGACCAATCCTCAAGAAAGGTAAAGGGTTTAAGAGGATTAAAAGAAAGACACCTTCCAAGGAACCATTGGAATTCTTTCCTCCGGATGTTGAAGAAACAGAGTTGGAGGTGGTTGATGAAGAAGAAGAGACACCTGAGGGAGATGTTCCAATTGAATCTGTTGTTCCTATGCCTGCATTGGGTGAGTCATCTACACAAGCCCCACTCACAAGAAAGAAAAGCAAAGAAGTTCAAGGAGTGCTTTATGCCATGGCTAAAGCTACTAAAGGAAAAGAAGTGGAGGAAGAGTTGGTAGAAATTAAGACAGATTCGGATGAAACTCTGTCAGAGAAGGACTTGCAAGAAAACATGCCTCTAGATCCTACTATTGAGCAAATTCTTACATAGGCGGAGCAATGGATATAGTTTGAAGATGCTACCAGAGAATTTGATGCAAGGGCTGCTGTGGAGAAACAAAAGGAAATAGAGGCAAAGTTGCAATCTGATGCTCTACTTCAATAGCAACAATCAAAGGAAAAAGAAGTTGAAACAGGGGCAGCAGCTGATACAATGGAGGAGCAAATAAAGCAACGAGAGCATGAGATCAGGGTCAAAGCTGAAAATGACAAGCTGGAATTGATACAGAAGATCCATGATCTCGAGGAGGAGAAAGCAAGAAACTGAAGGGAAAAGGAAGCCCTTGTTGCTAGATTGAAGCTTGCAGAGGAGACTCGACTGAAAGAACAAGAGGTTGAAGCTCTAAGGAAAGAAAAAGAGGCCGAAGAGCTGGTAAAGAAACAACAAGCTGAGAAAGAAAGGGAAAAGGTAGAGAAACTCATAGCCTTGGAAGTAGAAAGGATAGAAAAGGAAGAAACTGAAAGGAAGCAAAAAGAAGAAGAGCTCGGAGCTACAAAAATTAAAGCTTTAGAGGCAGAATGGTTGGAAAGAGAGGCCTTAGAGAAAGGAAAAGAGAAGGACCAGATGGAAGAGGAAAGATTGAGAAAAGAAGAAGAAGACAGGAAGATGTGGGAACAAAGAGATAGAGAGGAGGCTGAGAAGTTGGTACAGTTGCATGTACTGCAGGAGCAACAAGAAAAGGCAAAGGTTGATTCTCAACCTGAGGTAGATATTTAGCCATCCTCTACAATTGCTGCTTCCTCTTCCATGATGATGACTTCAAGTGCTCCTACATGGTTGAAATTAGATTTGTAGAAGAGAGCTAGAACACCTCCTCAACCTATTAATTGGGAGGATATGATGAAGGAGATTGAACGGGAAAGGCCTAAGAAGAAGGCTAAAATTTTGCATTCTACGAGGCTCAGTTAGATCAGTTACATTCATTTTTGAAGAGTGTCTCCTCTCCAAGGTCACAAAAGGTTGCAGCAATTGAGACTCCTATTTTGCTAAGCAAAAAGAAGGTTGATGATTTGGTGCAGGTTAGAGGTAAGGCGGAGATGGTTGACAAATGGATAGACAAAGTGAATTGGGAGGTAGGTGAGGTTTTGGAAAAGGGGTTTGAAATCCATAAGGAGGCGGAAGGAGTAATAAAAGAGATGCATCAATATATTTGAGGCCTCCGAGAAGTTAAAAGAAGAGTACAAAGAGTATAGTGAAAAGTTAGAGAAGATAAATACATTGCCTCTAACTACTCTTCTAGAAGAATCTATACTCGAAGATGATAATAAAGATTTTGTAGAAAATACTTCTCGTATCCTTAAGTTTAGGACTGGCTTTTTGAGCAAGCATAAGGATGAAATTCAGGAAGCAGTTAATAATTTAACTGAGCAGTTGGAAGAGTTGGAAGCGGTTATGGCTATAATAGTAGATGTGAAGGTAATGACTAAAGATGGCATCTCGTTAAGTCAGGTTAGAGAGAAATGGAATGAAAGATTCCAAGGACTCATGCAGGATGATGGAGAAGACTTAGTGATAGATCGACTTGTAGAGGTCAAGGAAGAGATTAAAGCTGCAGGAAGAGAGTTGGTCAAGGTAAAAAGCATGAAAGAATTTGCTGCAGTTGAGTTGGATCGCATCAAATTTGAAGATAACTAGATTGATGGGCCAGATGTGGATATGCTACAACAGGTCTTCACCAGTTATGATGAGTTCATAGCAGATCCAGCATC
Organism: Sequoiadendron giganteum; assembly: GCA_007115665.2. Taxonomy (NCBI): domain Eukaryota; kingdom Viridiplantae; phylum Streptophyta; class Pinopsida; order Cupressales; family Cupressaceae; genus Sequoiadendron; species Sequoiadendron giganteum. Next base: position 414,882,502 of record CM021109.1, read on the forward strand.
ACATGCATAAAATCTTGCATGCATGATATTCTTCTTCTTTGCATGATGTATGATGATCTTCTTCCTTGCATGTTGCATGCATGCAACACTGGCAGTCTCAAGGACGTGGGATCTTATTTTCTCCTATTTTCTATCTTCTATTGTTAGATCAAACTGAATATGTGTAATGTAAGAACTCAAGATCGAAATTGGTCTGAGTTTCCAAGACAGTTGATTGTTCCTAAAAAGGTGGAAAGCCTAAGATAGAAGTAAAGTTCGAACTTCTTTTTTGGATTCTATAAATACTAGTGGGGTATTACATTGTAAGGGTCGGCTAATTGAGAATTGGATTGGCTTACTTAGTGCTAGGAGATAGAATTTTTATAGAGCATTTTGCAGAGATACATTGTACCAGATCTTGTTTACAGTTAATAGAATTGTAGGTTTACGAAATATGGAGTTTGCATTAAATTGTGTTGATTGATAAGGTTAATGAGTTATAATCCACTTGAATGCCAGTGATTGTGCTGAAGCATGATAGTTTCTTATGTGATGAAAGTCATTAGAAGAAACCAGGTTTAAAGATTATCTTGTTAAATTGTCATTGAATTAAGGTTATTAAAGTCTGTTGATCTATAGTTTTAATGATGAATGAATGTGTGTGATTTTGAGATCTTGGAAATACTTGTGATAGGCGAATAGAGGAATTGAATTAAGCACCTAAGATGTATACGATGGTACAATTATACTGTGGGTTATGTCATACTATGGTTTTTGTGATCAGTTAAGAAAACATTCATTGTTAAAAGTATATGTCTGGATAGTAGATAAATTTAATTCATACTTACTGATTTACCCCTTGGATCTATCTTTTTCTTTTATTTTAAACCCCTTGATTTACAGGAACTATTTTGACAAAGAGAGTCATAGCTTGAATCCTTTGTTACCAGCCGAGGCCCCTTGAATATTACAGTTGCATGAACCAATTGAGTGACATCAGACAGTTGAGAACCAACTACCAGGACCTTGGGAGTTCGGCCACTACATGTAGTCTTTCTTTTTCAGGAGAAATAGAATAGAAATATTCTATTTTAATATTGTTTGTGTCATTTTAACCATCAACAATTATCACTGTGAGCCCCCCTAGCATAGCTCCACTACCAGGTAGGCGCCCATAGCCCCGATAGAGATATTAGGATACCCTTGAAAAGGTGAAAATTTTTTATTTTTCAATATTTTCTTTTCTTTTGATATTTTCTTTTGAGATTTTCTTTTAAAGCTTTTCCTTTTCACCTTGCAGACAATGAAGCCCACACTCAAGGATGAGAACCATAATGGCACTGGAGAAAAATTTAAGATTTTCACCCAGTCAGACCTCCTAAAGACCATATGCAACCTTGAAATTCTTAAGATTTGTGTGAAGATATAAGACCCAAATATATTCCAGAGTTCAACTTAGTCAAGTGATACTAAATCCCAGCCCATGCAACATTAGATGAAGGAAATCCACCAGTTTGAATGAATCCAAAAAGATGATAAGATTTTGTAAAAGAAATCCCAGAGCAGACCCAGACAAGCAGCCAATTGTACAAATGCAACAAGCCTAAAGGAAAGTAGGACAACCCCACAAAGCAACGCAGCATGGAAAACCAACCCAAGTAGACCAAAGCAAACCAAAATTGGAGCAGCAGACAAACAAAAAAAAACCAAAAGAAACCCAAACCAAAAGCAACAAGCAAAATAGCAGAAAGGAAACCTAATCTACTTATGTACAAGGACAAAGCTGAGAACAACTCAAGACTAAAAACAATGCTTCAAATACTTCCCATTGATGGGCAATGGGACATCTCCTCCAGTGAGGGTTTTCAAATGAAAGGCATTATCTCCCAAAATCTCTGTACTGATAAGGGCCGAGCCTAAGCTTGTCAAATTTTCCATGCTCCCCATTTTTGTCATGGGCTTTATCCTAGTAGAGAACCAAGTCAGAGATTCTAAAGGCTTTCACCTTGGCTCTCCTATCAAACCATCTTTTCACTATACCTTGATGTTTGGAAAATTTTTCTAGGGCTTCATCTCTTCTCACTTCAAGGTGTAACAATTCAGTTAAGCGGGCTTCATGCTTATCCTCTCCATCATAATATTCATTGATGAATTTTAGGGTAGGGATCTTTAGCTGAATGGGAAAGATAGGTTCCAAGCCATACACTAAGTGATAAGGAGAGGTTCCTAAGGATGTTTTCTGTCTAGTGCGGTCTGCCCAAAGAGAAAATCTGAGCTAGGTATGCCAATCCTTTAGATTCTTTTCTAGCAGTTTTCGGATGATTGTCAATAGGTTTTTATTGGAAGACTCAGCCAACCCATTCCCCTATGGATAGTAATTAGATGCAAATTTTATGGCAATTCCATGGTCATAAGCCTAGTTAGAAAACTTTAAAGATGCAAAGGAAGAACCGTTATCAAAAACTATAGCTAATGGACAACCAAAGTAATTGATAATACTTGACTCCATGAAATTGATTACTACTTCAGAATTACATTGTTTACAAGCAAGAGCTTTAGTCCACCTAGTAAAATAATCAGTTATGGTAAGAATATACCTATGGCCTTCAGATGAACATGGGTTGATTGGACCTATGAAGTCCATTCCCCATTGTGCAAATGGTTTTACCTCTATGACAGGCCGAAGTGGAAGAGTTGCACACCTCTTCCTGCTAGATGTAGTTTGACACACATGGCAAGTTCTCACGTGGTGATGTGTGTCCTTGAACAAGGTAGGCCAATAATAGCTTGCCCTCAGAATCTAATTGGTAGTGGAAGGTGTTGAACCATGGATTGTGCCATAGTTATCATGAAATTCAATCATTACTCTCCTAGCCTCTTCCTTCCCTAGGCATCTCAGGTAGACACCTTCATGATTTATCTTGTATAAGACAACCCCCTTCATCATAAAACTGCCACTCTTCAAACATAGAGCTCTCCTTTGTACTGAATTAAGGTGTTTGGGACATTGCTGATTCAACAAGTAGTAGATAATGTCATCATATCAGTCTGCCAGAGAAACATCTTCAAGGTTATAATGCTAGGCTACAAGGTCAGGATCCATTTCTGCCATTGTCTTGGTCAGTCCCTACCCTCTTACCAACTTCATGGGTTGAATTTCAATATCATATTCTTGTAACATAGTCACCCACTTGGCTCTGCATTCACCCAACTCATTTTGCATCATCAACAACTTGACTACAGGATCAAGGACTATAGCAAAGACCTTGTTTCTCAGAATATAGTGCCTAAACTTCTTCACAGTTAAGATCAAGGCATAAACCTATTTTTCAGCACTAGGATACCTTAGTTCAGCATCCTTCAAAGGTGCACTCATGAATGCTATGGGATGCTCATTCCCTTGATCAAAATTTTGTGTCAACAAGCCCGCATAGGAGTGATCAGAAGCAAACGAATAAATGTAGAATGGCTTAGCATAATCAGGACTTACCATAATAGGGGCCTCAATAATATCTCTCTTGATTTCTACAAATGCTTCATTATCCTCTATATTCCATTCAACCTTTGCTTCTTGCTTCAACATGGAATTCAATGGCTTGATTATTTCTACAAATCCAGTGATAAATTTTTTGACAAAGTTATTCTTGCCAAAGAATGACTTCATTTCTTTCTTGCTTGTAGGGGGTTGAATTTTCAGTATAGCCTCCACTCATTCAGGATCAATGACAATACCTTATTCTGAAATAACATGTCCTAACAACTTTCCCTCAGTGACCCCAAATAGTCACTTCTTTGGATTAAGTGAAATACCAAATTCCCTGCACTTCTGGAATACTTTGCATAAATCTACAACATGATCACTTCTCTTCTTGGAAAAGGCTATCAAATCATCCATGTATATGATTATGCACTTTCCAATGATGTCCTTGAAGGAATCATCCATAGCTCTTTGGAATGTAGCTCCAACGTTGATTAATCCGAAGGGCATTCTCCAGTAAGCAAAGGTTCCCCACTTTGTAGTGAAGGCAGTTTTGTGCCTATCTTCATATTGGATGATGACCTCATTGTATCCAAAGTACCCATCTAGAAAGGACATCATCTGAGATCCATTGAAAACCTGAATCACCTCATCCAGTGAAGGGACTGAATAAATATCCTTTTTTGATGCTCTATTCAGGTTCCTGAAATAAACACACAGTCTGATTTCTCCATTTTTCTTCCTAACCGAGACCAAGTTTGCAACCCATGTTGAATGTCTTACTGGGAATATGATTTGTGCTAAGAGTAGCTTTTGCACTTCCTTCTAAATAATGGGCTCCGATAAAGCATTAATTGGTCTTTGTCTTTTCCTGAATGGCTTAACATTTGGCTTGAGGGGGATAGTATGTCTAATGATCGAAGTGTCATATGTCCTCAAGTCATCATAACTCTAGGCTATCACATCTTGATATGTGTGTAAGGCATCAATAATTCCTTTCCTCTCCTCTGGAGTGCACACCTTACCAATAACGACATTCTTGACATCACCTTGGGTCCCCATGTTGTATGTTTCGCACTGACAGTTGAAGGATTCCCTTTTCATTCTCTGCTCTTGATCTCATATCCTATCTAGATCAAAGATCCTTTCCAATTGCGCCATTCCCCTTGGGATGGTATTATTCTTCAGATTGAGGACTCCTTCTAGGTCGATTTTAGCCTCTTGAGGCTCAACCTCATCAATTACTTGAGAAGCAAACACATCACAAATAGTGATAAAATTAATAATATACTTATCATCTTCAAACACCTAAAAATTGGTGACATTTTCAAGCACTGAGGGTATTATAACAAGTTCCATAGTGAACTTTTTTAAGCCTTAAAGTGATAAGGGCTGCAATGTACTTGTTGCTTGTGCCAGAGAATCTGCAATATGATTCTTACTTCGAGGTATCAGGTGAATGTTAAAGGAATCAAATCCTTCAATAAGATCCCAAATTCTGTGTCTATAATTGGCCATCCTTCTGTCATGACATAAGTATTGTTTCCTTACTTGCCTGACCACTAGCTCAGAATCCCCAAACACTTGTAGAATTTTAACTTTCTTTCTGAATGCCATTAATAGCTCATGAACTAGAGCTTCGTACTCAACCACATTGTTAGTGCACTAGAATTGGAGTCTGTGAGCAACAAAATAGGTTTTGCCTTTAGGACTGATCAGCTCTAGCCTTGCTCTAGCACCTTGCTTGGATTTGGATCCATCAAACCTTAATGTCCACCAGTCATTAGCTCCTGCTTTTCTTGGGATACCTTTATCCTTGTTGCCACCTGGAGCCTCTTCAGGAGGTTTTGGATCTTTCCCCTTTTGACTATTTTGAATGCTTTGTATGTTTGACCTAGTAGTTGGGGTTGTGTTAATGTGCCTTTGTAGTTGTTCCACTGTAGTTTGACACAAGCAACATTCCAATTTAGAATGAGGAGCATCATGGACTCTGCACCAATTAGGAATAAGTAATTCTTTTAAGTTCATATTTCTACCCGGCTGAATCTGATCTTCTACACATTTCTAGATAAACTCCTGGAAGTTATCCAATAGACTGAGTCGTCTATCTGCCTAATCATCAAGTTCTTCTCTTTGTTCAAAGTGTACTTCAGAGCTGCTGACTTTTGATGTGGACTCACCAGAAGAGCTTTGCAACATCAAGATTTCCTCTGTGTCCGAAATAGGATAGGCCAAGACATCATTCCCCATACTAACTTCTGATATCAGTATATCATTTGAAATATTATGATACTCAATAATGACATACTTCATTCTAGGTTCTCTCTCAATTCTGATATGATTTGGGACTCCTTTCCAGGGGAGCCACATGTGGGAATGATCTATGGATGTGTATCCATTTAGTGCCTTGGTAAAATCTCTACCCAAGATCAGACCATAAGTGTCAGGAATGTCAGCTACCTGAATATTAAGTACTTTTTGCACTCTAACTTGCATTGGAATCATGTTTAGTTCTCCTACTATGTTCACCTCTATTTTTTCTAGTTGGGTAACCTTCTTTTGAGAGGCTGTAGGGGTAATACCAAGAGCCCTATAGATAGAAAATGGCATAACATTGGTGGATGCCCCTTAATCTAGCAGGCAATTGTGCAGATTTTTACCAAATATATGAATGGAAATCAGAAAAGGAGGGGTTTCCATTTTGCCTTGGAATAAACTCAACTATGAGTTAGCTTGTGCAACCTGACTCTTATCTTTTTCTTTAACCCTATCCCCAAGTTGTGATGGAATAGGACCTTTGAGTGTTTGTGAACTAGGAGGCCTTGCAATTTCCTCATTGGTAGCTATTCCTAGCATTGCTATACTTGAATTAAAGGACCCAAGGACTACATTTCTGATTTCAAGAACTCTTAATAACTCAAAAGCAGAAAGACTCACCTTAACTTTTCTGAGTTCCTTGGTGACATATTATCCTAGCTGCTCCACATTCATGTCCATGTGGAGCTCCTTTGAATTACCAGTCTTTCTATCCTTTGTTGCATCAACATTGCTTCCTTTGGAAACATCTGGTTGTCCTTCCTTTGAAAGGTATTGTGTTGGCACCTAAGGGTAGGATGGATTGTTATTGGCATGTGGATCTAGTGGAGTAGTAAAATTATGTGGAGGGGAAAATGTAGTAAATGGTCCTCCATCTTGTGGATTCCTGTGGGGCTTGTTCCTCAGATCATACTTTCTGAAATGTTTCTAAAACATTTGCACTTCCTCAACACCAGCCTCTTCTTCATCCAATGGGCCATTGTCATTCTCAATTTGTTCATCGAATAGCTGAGAGATTTCATCTTCATTCAACACTTGTTCAGCCTCCCCATTTTGGCTACTTGATTCCTCTTCCGGTCCATTCTCATCATCCCTTGGGAAAGGAGCATGATTCAACAACAAAACTAGGGAATCATAGGGGTTTGAGGGTACCAATTCTTGGTCATTGGAGTTGTTCTCAACTTCATATTGAAATATGGAAGCAATAGTTTGAAATTCAGGGCAGTCGAGCTCAAAGTGCTGACTTGTCTTATGAAGCCTACACCATCTAGACAAAGGGAATTCTACTAAGTACACACCACCTGGAGGTTTCTCAGGATTGTAAGGTTGATCTAGTGGAGTGGGAGCTCCTCCATTGTTAGGCCCAGTGTTCCACAACCTATTCTATCTAGGTGGCTATCTTCTTTCAAATCCTTGTCCACCTTGTTGATTTTTATCAAAGTTCTGACCAGAATCTTGTCCTCTTTCAAAGTTGTGATTTTTGTCATAGTGTTGCCCTCTATTATAGCTTGATTGCATGCTCTTTTGATTAGCTTGGAGTTGATTGTTCTGGTTCCTCAAGTAGGTTACCTCCATGTTCAACTTCTTCATTTACTCGGTTAGCTCATCTAACCTTTCTTTATCAGGATTGTTGCAAGGCACTGGATTCAAAGTGTTTGGGGAGTATCCTAACACTCCTCCAGAACCAGTAGACTCATTCATAAATTATGAGTTCTACAAAGATGTAGGGAAACCAGCTTGTGACTATGAATGGATGGGATGGTTAGAATTTTTCTTGGGATAGCTGGGTATTGGTTGGACCTACTTTATTGGGTGACCCAAGTGAGGGACCAGAGGCAAGTGTGGAATAGGATTCATGAAAGGCATGTGATTGGTCAAAGCCTGGTTGAGAGATTGGACTTGGCTTGGGTGAGCAACTGGTCCCAGAGATGGAAAAGGTCTAGACAAGTGTTGTCTCAGGTCTGTACTAACCTTAACAGCCTCTGTATATGCAGTGAGAAAGGTAGTTGGTGGATTAGTTCTCCACTTAAGGAAGGTGGATGTAAGGCTGTCAAGGGCTTTGAAGTAGAATTCTAGGGTAGCGTCCTCATTTCCAGCATAAGGAGATTGAAGTCTACTATATGCTCGGTGGAACCTATTGTTGAATGATCATATAGGCTTATTAATCTCTCTTTTTACCCTAGTAAACTGCATATATAGCTCATTAGCACTAATGGGAATCTTAAATTTCAGCAAAAATGAAGCCTCAAGCTCAACCCAGTTAGAGATGGATGCAACAGGTAAATGGTTATGCCAGTAAAAGGCATCCTCCCCTAGAGAATAGGGGAAAATTCTACATGTAACATCCTCATGATTAATCCCTCTATCTCTCAGACAAGTTTGAAAGATCCTAATGTGTTCTTATGCTATCCTATTTGGGTCATTTGTGTGAAACTTGGAGCAAAAATGCTCAAGGTTCTAGGGCATAACGTTGTAGTTGTTGAATGTCAAAGGTGATGGGTTATTTTCCAATAAAGCCATTGGTGGAGGTGGTAATGGTCGATGGATGACTGGTTGGGGTTGTGGAATGGAACTAGTCTCAGAATCAGATGAAGATGAAGTGGATGGAGGTGGGGATGGTGGAAATGATGGATTGGATGATGGTTCCTCCCTTCTTCTAGTCCTTCTTGACCTGGTTAGAGGTGGCAATTCTTGAAACTCTTCTTCTTCTCCTGGTATAGATCTGGTTATCCTTCTAAGCCTCTCAGGAGAAATTGTATTTAGAAAATGCTCCAGCTTGCTTGTTCAGCTCTCCTTCTAGCACCAATCCTATTGTTCGATGTTTTTGCACATCAACAACTCAGATAGAATAAAATTTATCCTATCTCTCTTGAAAGGTTGGTCTCTATGATCAAAGAGATAACCCCAAGGTCTCACGGGTTTTAGGTCATAACAATGTAGTAGAACAAACTCAGTGATAAAATGTGAAAATGTTGGAAGCTCTAAACTCATTAGATTTTAAGATGTGGTGATGCTTTACTTTCTAGTTCTAACCATATAATAAAAGAAACAACAAAAGATGAGGGTTTCAGAAGTCCTAATGTTAACACTACTTCTAAGATTAACCATGCAAATGATGAAATACTTGGAATGGACCAATCCCTTCTATTAATTTCTGTTTGACCCAAGCTATACCTAAAATCTTGCAGAAAATAGTGCAATCTTCTAAGGTGTTAAAGATTTTTAGGCTGTAGGCATTCATCCAATACGACTGAATGAATATCTATAGTTGAACTAAGCACATGAATATGAGGTACAGATTGAACTTGCACAACATTCCCACAATCAAGAAGCTACCAAAAATATGAACCAAGGATTGCTACAACACTCCAAACATTAAATCACAAGCATTACTAACTAAACCTGAGATACATTTAAACATATCCAAGAAATTTGAAAGATAAAACAAGAACCGTGCAAGATAATTTAATGCAAGAGAAGGCACCAACCATAACACAATGTCTGCACTTTGTATTAAATCATCACATTTGCAACAATTCTAGTCTATTACAACACTTGCTTGAAATATCAAAAAACTAACTTTTAATCTTCTAACATGCTACTCTACTACTAAATCTAACGATTATAAGTCCTCTGACTTAGTCTACTAATCCAAATCCTAACCTATCCAATTCCAACTGAACAAATAAGGTAGAGTGCCATACTTATAGAACAATAGGCCCATGTGAAGTAGAGGTAGGGTTTCAAAGAAGCTCGACCACCACTCAAATTGGCCCCGACAACCAACAATAACCCGTTGTCAAGCATTGAATTCAACAAGGACCCCCATTAGATCAAACTAGGATCACACAAAGTCAGGGGAACCGATCCTCAAGCCACACCCACCAAAATACTTCACCCACGCAAACAACTAAGCGCGTGAAAATACCAACCCGAACACACACCATCGATCGAACCAAAATTGGGCAAACAAATGGCTCATAAAAAAAAAACTAGGCTGATCCCCTTTAGATAATGTCTTCCTTCCATTAATGGCCACCAACCAAATCGGCCTTGCGTGCGGGAATGGGTTTCGTGATAGCAGCCGCAAAGTGTACTTGACTACACGCACAAATCATTCAAAATCTTCAAAGTACATCCAACAATCCCAGCTTAGTCCAACCTACATTCAAATGGGACACCATTAATGCCCAATAT
>CM021109.1:414892571-415038725 GCA_007115665.2 Sequoiadendron giganteum
AGTCTCCAATTGGAGGGAAATTGGATCCACTAATTGAGGAGGGCTTTGAACCACTAACTACGAGTAGCTATGAGCCTCCCATTGAGATGAGATTTGATTCTCCAAATGAAGGGATCTTTGATCCTTCAACTGAGATGAATTTTGAGTCTCCAACTGAAGAGAGCTTTGATCCTGATTAAGAACTAGGAGACCTTCCTTTTGAAGAATATCACTCCTCTTTTTCAAAAAATTATATGTGATCTGAATGGGTAACTTATTTTCCAATGAAGCGCATGAAATTTAAATTGACAAACCATTAAATTGAAATTGGCGAACTAGTGCAAGCAACTGATCAAGTAAGAATGTTACTTTAGAATACAAACCTCTCCCACTACCAACCTTGTTGTACTGATATACTAGCCTGACTGAAGCATTATTCAGCAAGGGAGTGCTAGAATCTTTAGATTTAGCCATGTCTAAGTTTTCCATTTTTGAACTAGCTTGATAAGGTGAAGCTAAACTATCTCTTTTTTGAATGCTCCCATTAGGCAAATCTATTCGCACAATCACATCTAATTTCTTTCCAGACATTAGGGACAAATTTTACTACAAGGAGATTATACATAGCTCTCTTTCTTTTGATAGCTAGTCATATTAGGGCATTCCACTTTCAAATGTTCAATAGAATGACACAAATAACATGTATTTTGATTACTTTCTACTACAATTTCTTGAATCCATGTGCCAAACTTAGAGTTTATGTGCACTTCATCAGGGAATGGTTTTATAGTATCAAGAAATACACAAACCCTAATAGGTTGCATGGGATTATCATAAAAATATCTGTCATGTTGAAGGAAGATACCAATATGATTCTCCAAAATTTCTATTAACTTAAATTCCATATACTCCAGAGGTAAGGATTTTAATTGAATCCATGCTGGCACAAATTTTGACATAAATTGATTTGATTTAAAATTAGGAATCCAAGGATTCATGCATAAACCAAATCCTTCATATATCCAAGATTTCACTTTGTAAACAACATCCCTTTCTTCTTTTGAATGAAAAAGTACAATAAAAATCTCCTCCTTTTGATCCAAATAAAAGACTTTTGATACCCCTTCCCATTCATCAAATAGAAAATCTTTTAGAGTATGTATATCAAGAGTAAGGTCCTAGAACTTACATATTAAGGCCTAGTGATGAAGATCCTTAATTTTATCTTGTAATAAGTCCTCTGAAAATGTGACCTTGACAACAACCTTTTGCTCCATTGTATTCAGTATTTTGGTAGGTGACGCTTGGATGAATTTCTGCATGTTTCCATTTTCCATGTTTCGTATGCCCTTCTTTTTATTCACCTTTTTCTTTTTCTTGATGGTTTTAGTTTCCCCTGTCTACTTATTCAACTATTGATTTTTGACCCAAATCTTTCGGATCGTTTTCCTTCTTCTTGATCTAGGTGGTTTGTAACGTAAAACCATTATTTCCCACTTTTGCATGTTTCCAAGTTAGTTTTGAAGGGACTTTAGGATTACAATCATCCCATTTTGCACTCTATAACTGTGGTTGTTGCTTTTCTTTCCCACAAAATAATTTTCTTGCATATGTGCTTGCATGTCGTGCATGAGCTGATGAATTCTCTTTATTGCCTCGATCTACATGTGCCTTATCTCTTGGCTTGAAGGGATCTTCTAAATGATTTAAAACATTGGTTGCATACATGCACTTTTTCCCTTGAGTACGATTCTCTATTGAAACCCTAGCCCCTTCTACTTCCTTTCTTTGATTGATCCTATAGTCAACTTCACTTTCTTTGTATAATTGATTAAGAAACATTGGATTTTCCTCTCTTTGTTTCCCTTGAAACTCTTTTGAGAGTAATAAAGGTCTTTCATTTTCATATATGTCAAAAACAACCTACTTCTGCTTGTTTAAATGTCAGCTATAACAAAATGACACCCAGTTAGTTCTAGAGAATCTATGCCTGATCACAGGTTCCCCGTGTCTTGCATGATACCTTTTTGTGTAGCCTGTGGGACCCTGTGCAAAATAATCCCTATTCTTGTATCCATTGTTTGCAAAACAAGATATATTCTTGTCTTTTCCTAAAAAAATGACTATTGGGAAGCCATTTTTTCTCAACCATTTTCACTCTAGGCTGCTATGGTCCATAGTTATTATGGGTATGGGCTCTCCCTCTAATTCTAAATGCAATTCTCCCACAGTTTGTTTCATTGTTTTTTTACTCATTGATGGGGAGAAGTAAATATGACAACTACCTATTGAGATGTTGACCTTGTCCAATTGTATACTTGTGATTTCATAAGAATTTCTTCTAGGGTTAAGAGCTCTTCTCTAGGTAATGTAGTGGAAGAAGATGCCATCATTGGTGTCCTAAACATATTTGTGAGAATAGACAAAGTCTCTCTATCTGGATCAAGCCAATAAAACCCCATGGCTTGAGATTTCAGGGATCCTTTCTTTACTCTCCTCAATGAATTTGTCTTCTATTATTTTCCTTTTCTTGTCTAAACAATCATCATACCCCAGGTCACTTATCAAATTTTTCTTCCTCTTTTTCCCATGAGGGTATGTGGTGTTACTCCAACCTCCTCCAAAAACATGATATATCCATTTAGCTAGGATTGACCAAACTCAATTAACGGCTTGAAGATTTCTTCTATAGTCCTCATCTTCAAATGTTCCCAATCAAGATCTAGAATAGGTTCATTGTAGAACTCTTCTTCATACATGGGGTTTTCAACATCACCATTATCCACATAAATTTCTTTTGGAACATCATGTGTCCCAAAATTAATCATTTGTGCTATTTTCAACCTTCGATAAGACCTCTTCCTAGCTTCACATTCGTTCACAATCATTCCATAAGTCCTCCAAATGGGGAATGTGAGCATAATTTTTGTTGATCTTCTTAGCTAGTCTCTTAGTCAAGTCATAATTACTCCTTTTCAAGATAATTTCTTCCAACCCATATGAATTTAACTCACCATCATAATTTAGCACTCTTGGTTGAACGCCATTTATAATTCCCCATAAAGATAGGAAATTTAATTGGTTCCTTCTTATGAGCTTGTAGGTATGCCTTGTGAGACTGCATTACCTACCTTATAAATTATTCTAACACCATTTTATCTATAGGGTATTTAGGAAACATATAGGGATACTTGAGAACCCTTCTATTTTGATGTAAGTGAATGTGGGGAACTAGATATATGAACACCCATTGTAACAAATACCCTCTTGTGATTTGAGGGATATTCTCTTAGCTTTGTCTCCCTCCATTATTCTGACCAACCTCATTGAGAAGGCATCATTTACCCTTTGATAGTGATTTCAATATTGATTGGCAGTGATCTGTGGAAAATGTTGGTGAACAAACTTCTGCCCTTGCTCTCGACCCAAAATTCCTACTTTGTTTAATCCTTGAATGTTAGCCCTTAGAATGTAGGAATATATAATATATTAAGACATAGAGAACCACTCTAAGGATTGGAATGATTGGATGTTTTCATGCAACATGTCACTAATAAACTTGTCCCAATGAATCCGAACAGGGTTATCCCTCATACATCCATGATTCAAATTTATTGGTATCTCTACTACCCACCATCCTTCTCAATAAGGTTATCATGTCTTGTATTTCCTAAATGAAATGCAACCTTAATATGTTCTTTGGAATTCTAGGTATAGGCTTGGCCCTCTCCTGGAACCAAGTCGACAACATAACCTTCTTGTCGTGCTCTTCCATATTCGTATATGCCCTAGCTGATTCCTCTATTTCTAATGTTCATTTTTTTTAATACAAAAATTAAAAATGTGTAGGTGATACCATCTAAGGTTAGGTCAGCATACACTCTTCCTTCCTTTAGGCCCGCCCTTCTATCTCTATCATACCATTTTATACATTCCAAAACTAATTTTGAGGCCTCCATTGCTAATGGGAACCCTACCACTAAATGCATCCCACTAGTGACCATATTTTTGGCACATGGCCTGGTGTTAGGTTGATGAACCCTCTCTGTAAACTCATACTCGCTAAATCCCGCAAATAGGTATCCACTACCAATTCATAAGTGGGAATTGCTTGTGATGCGGGGAATTCAAACTCTTCCTTGGGCTGCTTCTTCCATGAGGTACTCATGTCTTCCCCTATTACTTGCATGATTAGTATATTGATATTATACATACAAATTAGGGTAAACTCTAGAAATACACTTTCCTCAACTCAATTTTACAAAATTTCATTATCCATTATCATTTATGCATCAAATGTGAGTTAATTCAATCAAAATAAATGCTAGCTTACTCTAAAATAACCAAACAAGAGCCATTTTATGAGAGTCAAGAGCATGCAAAGAGAACTTATAGAGTGAAATTAAAAGAAGAATACTTGGTTTCGTTAATGGAAAACTTGATTTGATATGAATTTAAGTATTAGTAGCTATGTCTTTTTTGTATCTCAATATTTTCCTTTCCTCGAGTGGGTCAAATGGCATCCCAATTCTTGGTAGGTTTTACAAATGTCTAGCTTGGTGTGTTATGGTGTGTTGTAGAAGCAATCGATACACTTTAGATGGTGACACATACATTATTTTTCCACCTTCCTTAACACCTTTAACAATTTTGCATTAATTACACTAGAAAAGATACAATTATGATAGGTTAAGGTCCACACAATGGAGCCCTTGATTTTTGTGCCTTAATTTAATTAAAAAAGGTGATGTTGATGCTGTCATGGCATGATTGTGGGTTTTCTTTACCCCTGTTGGATATGATGACTAAGAGAAAACCTGTGCCCAGGCATAAAGAAACCATTCTCAACATTTTGACTTGAAACATTTGACAACTTTCTTTTAAAAGAAATATTGGGTTTTCCCTTTATTGGGTTTTCAAGAGTTGAACAAACATTCAATATTTGTAAAAGGGTACTCAGGTGTGGGTTTAAGATTGAGCTAATTACAATGCAAACAAACCTTGAGAAAATATACTTTTAATTCCCACTTTTGAGAATGAAAACTCCACTATCGAGTTTGATGACTTATACACTAATACATGCGGAACGATAAAAAAATTACACTAGGCAACTGCATAGTAGATAATTTTTTTATCAGGTAAATGGTGGTTCTTTTAGAACTTTCATTTACTTCACTTAACAAAACCTTATGCACAAAATCTTGGAAGTTTGGTTCTTGGGAAGTGACAAGATTTCCCAAAAACCTAAAATTAAAGCATTTTAGCTTAGAAAATCCATCAATTCAACCAAAAGCCAAGGATTTAAGTTGAATGTTGCCTATTTTACCACTTTCTCCCAAACCAAGAAAAGCAAGAAAAATCAATAAAAAAGGGGATCCAAATTTTGCCAGGGGAAAAATGGGGTGTGTTGTGACACCATACAACACATCTAGATTGATCCATTGAATACACTATCTAAAGTATGAAGTGCGATGATTGGAGTGATGAACTAATGAGGAATGCAAATTAGAATTTATGGTTTGTCTTGGAGGTATGTTAGAACATATTTAATCCATGGTATAAATGGTAAAAGGTTTTAAAGTGTGTTTACTAGAGGAGTATCTACCCCTTTGTAGAGTGCTCTTATCTACATTGTTGTTGGATTATTGTGGGACTTACTAGAGAGGGTGGATGATCCTTATGTTAATGAAAATTAGAGATGTGCTTTGATGTACCATAAGCCATCAAAGTGTTTTATAATTAACATAATCCATGATAATGCTTTTAGTGTTGCCATAGGAGCCAATTTTTGGTAGATCCTCCCAGATTAGTCACACTTCCTTATAAAGCATTAAGTCAAAGAAGTAGGTGTGGAATCTTGACCTCTAACTAGGATTTCTCAATAAACCATTTGGCTTGTTATGGGAGCTATCCCACTTTAACTAATTTATACAAATCCATAAAATAATTCATGTAAGCATGGATCTATAATATGATCAATGTTTTCCATAATAGATCTTCATGTGTTAGTTGGAAAGGAAATGCCAAAAATTGAGTATGAAAAATTATGTAATACAATATTATTTAGATTTTGTGTATGTGTTGAACATATAATCACTTTAGGAATCAAGGACCTAATGTAGATGTCAAGTATAGTGGTATTTATTAGGGGATTCTCTATCTCATAGCTCATGTACTCATACCCATAATCACTCATAGTCACACATTCAATAGACACAAAAATATAATCATTGGAATAATATACAATATCTTGCATGAGCTCCCTAACCCTTACACTTATGATCCACTCACAAGTGGTTATATTCCTCACATTTCATCTTACTAACTCATCATTATTGTGAAGTACCTACTCCTTTGACATTCCCTTTACACCTCTTTGGGAAGCCTCCTTGACCACTCCCTATTGTACATGCCCTACTCCCTATCTCCTTAATATGCCCTCTTTTTTAACATGACTACCTAGTTTCTATCTACCCTAATGCCATCTATCATTTTCATAGCTTGTGATGGTTCTTTCATTTATTGGTCTACCTTAGCTTTATAGTGTATCCCTCTTATTGGTCATTAATCTAGTATCCTCTCGATCGTGCCTCTAGATACTTCTTCATTGCATACTTTGATTCTAACTTATAGTCACATCCATATGATTTTAATATATTGTATTCCTTTTACTTGGCATCAATATGTCTTGGTCATTATGTTTCATCCTATTTTACCTATAAAAATTTCTATGATAATTCATCTTACCCTAAATATCATCTACTTGTCCATCAATGTATCTCAACAATAACATAATCTTTAATACTCACTAATTTACCTATCAACTCTAGACTCAAGGTCTTTGATTATCATGCATCTATCCTTGTTATGCTCCCCAATTATTTTGTCTCTTCATTGTGTGGTTTTATTCTCCTATATTATTCTTATCAAGTTCATCCTTATGCATATACATCATGTCATATATGATATTCTTTTTCAATTTAATTCTTCCTTTTGTTTATCCTATTTTATCTATATGCATGATTCTCTTCTTCCTCAACTTCTTTGGCCTCTTCTATGTGACCTCTCTTCTATGTGATCCTTTGTTCTTGGCCTCCTCATGCCTCTTATCTTCCTAGTATATTTATTCTATGATATTTCCTCCTATAACCTCCTTAGCACCTTGGTCATGTTCTCTTCCTCTTCTAGCTCTCCTTTTATGGCCTATTTTTTGTGCTCCTTTATCCTTGGTTCATCGATCTACCTAAGTACCTATTAATTGACATGCATATTTAATTATCTCATGATTAAAAATTCAATTGGACTACCCTGATTCAATGTTCTATCAAGTTGCCTCAATATATTATGATTATTGTTGTTCATCTTGATGTAGGAATCTCTATTTATCCTATTATTTCCTCTTAAATATGCTTTCTAACAATGTGTGCACCTTCTCCATCCTTTATATTCTCAAATCAATAATGGTCACCTCCTCATTAGGCACTCCCCTCTATGCATGAACCTTATTTTGACAACTTTCTACTCTTTGAACTCCTCTTTCCCTTCAACCTTTGATTCTGATTGGCTAATTTGAGATTCTCTTGCATCATGCTTTCTAGGTTAGGAAGAGAAATGATCCATCGTATTTGCTTCTTAATTTTCATACTCCTAGGCCTTTCTCTCTAACCTCCATGATTTTAGTGTAGTCCCACCTTGTTATCCTCAATCTCTTTATCTAACTAAGATATATTATATTCTTCCTTCACACCTCTTCTCTTAGGTGAGACTACCTTAAATCAATGTTGTGTCATCTTCATCTCTCACATTCAACTACCTTATACTTCAACAATAATAGATACCTCTAGGGTTTGGTGATCTATCAAACTACCTTATAGGTCAACATTTCTCTTGGCTACCTCAAAATAAAAATATATAACCAACTACCTAAAATAAACATATTTAATAACACATATCATAGGCCTCCTTACTTTCCCATCTTTTCACCTTGTCTTCCTTAGTGATCATTTACATCTTCTTGTTGTCATCTTTTATCTTCTTTTAGGCTCCCATGTGACTAGTTATAATTGATACTTCTAAAAATACACCCATCCTAAAAATTCCTCCCCATGTATCTAGCTACCTCCAATTAGTGCTTCTACTAACATAACCCTCTTTTGGGTTCCTCCCTATGTTCTTGAATATCTTTGTTAATTTCTTTTATCGATTCTCTTTGCCATCTTTTCTCCTCATCACAGAGTCACACCACTTCAAGATCTTCTAATTTAGATTTGACTAGTTTGACTCTTCCTCATATATATTTTTGTCACCCTCATCATGCATGGAATTGATCTCTAGCATCCCTTTCTCCTTGCACTTCACCTCATTGACATGCTCTTCCTAGAGACTCAATTAAGTCTCATTCTTGCACTCTTGGGGACCCACCATTTCATATGTATCCTCACACACTTGTTTTCTTCCTTGAATTATACTCTACACAATGGTGTCTCATACCACAAGTCCTTTGATTTCTCATGTATCTTAAGGGTCATGTTTGACCCCCATCAACCTCCTCTAGCTCCCTTCTCATGAAATCAAATCCTTCTCCTCCTACATCAAAAGTTGGTGTTGTTCAATGAACCTTCTCCTCCATGTGGTGACTTTTCCCTCTCATTATTACTTATAATAAAAGTAGTTTGACTCTTTCTCTTACTTACTCTAATTCAAAATGTTCATTCTTACATAGTTGAGCCTCTAGATCTTATAGTGATCCTAGGTATACTTTGATTTCCTTCATTTCCTACTATGTCACTATATACTTTCCTCCTTCCAAGCTCTTCCTTTTATATTTCCTTGAGCTCCTCCCTACATAGAATTATGCCTATGAATCCTTTGTTGCAAGGTGTGTGCCCTTGGTCTCGTTGTGTTGTGCAACACAATTTTTGAGTTTGTGACATGGCTTAACTG
Source organism: Sequoiadendron giganteum (assembly GCA_007115665.2). Lineage (NCBI taxonomy): Eukaryota > Viridiplantae > Streptophyta > Pinopsida > Cupressales > Cupressaceae > Sequoiadendron > Sequoiadendron giganteum. The sequence continues at coordinate 414,901,494 of CM021109.1, forward strand.
CCTCCTGTGAATTTATTAACTCTAGAAGTTGTATCAGACATTAATAGGTCAATATTTTGGTGCAACGACAACCATCTTTGTAACAATTGGTATTAGAGCCCGAGTCATGGGTTCAAACCCCTCGCTTGTGCTGGGGGGATTTTTTCAAGGTGTGTTCCCTTGGTCTCCTTGTTCTGTGTAGTGCAACACTCGATTTCGTGACCTGGATTAATCACCTCTCGTGGATTCATTAACTCTAGCAGTTGTATTGGGCATTAATAAGTCAATATTTCGGTGCAATGACAATTGTCTTTGCAACATCCTTTGTTCCATACTACACTCTCCTCCACCTTGTCCTCTACCCATCAATCTATGGAGAACATACCCCTCTTTTAATTCAACACCTCATGCCCAAAACTCCTTTCTAGAATATGTGTACCCTCTAATTGTGTTTGAATTACTTGTAGTATGATTAATATGTTTTTCTACCTCATGTTTGATGCTCTATTAAACTACTTTGGTATTCAATGATTATATCCAACTACCTTAGGTAAAAAATTCTACCATGATTCCTCCAAATTAGATGTTTTGTTAGCACTCCGTCTTTGTGTTTCTCACCACCAACTTTGACTAACTCTTTTTGATTATTATGTTAAGGTATTCCACTTCAAGTTTGCACCTAGACTTGTTTGTCCTCCTTGTGGGATTCCCTTGACCCAACATCCTCCTTTTATAGCTTCCTTACATTACCTTCGACCATTCTTATCCATTGTGTCCTTGACTACCTCTTTTCTCTCTACCTATATGTCTTATATATGATAATTTCAACACCAAAAGATGTTCATGATGCCTTCTACCAACATTCTTCACTTTAGAAGATAATGAATCCTTTGGTAATCATCCCTTGGTTGGAACTAGAGGAACATTTTTCTCCACCGCATTATTTTATAGATCATGAACCTTGGATATGATACTATAAATGATATAGATATCAAGTCAAGGGTCCTAATTAGGGCATGATCAATATTTCAAGTTATGGACTCATACCCACACTCACAATCACACATTCAAGGGACATAAATATAGAACTAGTTTAATAAGCATGCATATTTTATTCATTTCATGGAAGGATTACACCAATACATTTAACAAGGAACGATGAACATAATACACTCTCTCCTACATGAACTCATCAACTCCTATACTTATGGCCCACTCATAAGTGGCCACATTCTTCTCATTTCATCACGTTATCTCATCATCCTTATAGAGACCCTAATCCTCCAAAATTCCCTTTACACCTCTATGAGAACCCTCCTTGGAAACTCCATAACCTACAAATTATTTTACCTAGTTCATTGATCTACTATCTCTTGTAGCATGAATACTTAGCTAGTATTTCCCTTATACCACTTTATTATCCTCATAGCTTACAGTGGTCTCTATAACTTTATAATTGGCAAGAATCTTAGCCTCCTCACTCACATGTGCCATCCTTTCATTATATAATTATTTTTTCCCTAAACGTCATCCAATTGTTCATCAGTAGATCCCAACCATAACTAGGTCTCCAAAACTCATTAGTTCTCTCATTATCTCTAGGTTTTAGGTATCAAATTAACAATGCATTTTTCCTTGTCAGGTTCCCTATTTCTTCAATGTGTTTCTTATTTTTGCAATTGTATCTTCTTATTATTATCTTGTTGGGTTCCTCCTTAGACACCCAAATTATTCCATATTGCACTCTTATTTCCTCATATACTTCTTTCTTTTCTATATCCTTGTAGACATGTAAAAATGACCTAACACATATCACAGATCTTGAATGACATTTTTTCATCATCAAAATCATTAAAATTTTAAATCATTGCATTTCACATCATTTACATCAAAAACCCTATTTTCATCTATTAATTAAATAATCTTTAATTATTTATATAATTCACTATTTCACCATTAAATCTATCTTTATTCCTCCTGATTAATTAAATAATATCAATTATTTAATTATGTCGCTAGTATACCCTATTCTCTTAAATTAATTAACTTATTATCAATTAATTGTTTAATTAAATCACTCTCCTCTTTCTAATCAGAATAATTAAATTAATTATTCAACATCATTCAAAAAGGTCAACAAACAAATACAACCTTATTTGTTAAATTCAAACATGACTTGCACTTTAAACTTAAAAATGGTAATTAATTAATTACCCCTCACCTCATTTTGTTTGAGAAAATCACGATCATTGATTGCTCACTCTGATTGGCTAATTGATTCATCTATTTCCTAACTGATTCATCTATTTCCTAGCTAATCCATCTATTCTTAAATCCCATCAACAACTCAACTTGATTTCCTCAATTCCATGGATTATGTAATCTAAATCCCTTGATTATGCAATTAACATTCTTAATTGATTCAATCATAGAAGCTAACTGAGCAATCTATTTCATCTAAACGGTTCTCAACCATTGATCAAGATTTTGCATTGTTGCAATCTTGCATGTTCATCTTGAAATAGGAAATCTATAAAACAACCTTCTACCATATCACAAATCATATAGAATTTACATAGCGAAGCACTTCACAATCTTCTCTTGAGCACATTACAAATCATCAGATTCTAGTTCAACATCATATACACATTGAAGCTTTCACAACACATAATGGAGGCTTTGTATTGATTACAACAATCCAACATTCAGCATCAATACAAATACACTTCAAAATGAGATGGGTAAAAATATTGTGTGTAAATATGTGGAAATAACAAATAAGTTAAACAACACACCAATGAAACATTATATCAAAGAATCTAATTTAAAACTAAGCAAACTTCAAACCCAATAGATTCTTCAAAATTGTCCCATTGTCCTCTATCTCCAAGGATTCATTTTAAGTTGCTTGCTCTCAGATTGTATGAGCAAAAGCTCAATAGAATGACAACCTAGAGAATGAGATGATATGCAAAATGAATTCTTATGCTAAATGATGTGAAATAAAGAAACTATGATAATGAAACTAAGAACAAATTATGCAAGCTATTCCACCATGATTAATTATGCTAAGATCATAAAAGCTAAGATGTTGTGCTACGATTATGAAATCTAGAATATTAAGATGCTAAATGCTTGATTATTCAACTATAATGCTCACACTATGCAAAACAGTTCCATAATTTTTAAAGAGCCAAGAGGTCTTATTTATAGATTTTTGAAGGAAAAAGCTTAGTTGGCAAAGATCAACGGTTGAGATTTAGTCTGGTAAGATGAACGGTGAGAGATGGAGAAGTTGGAGAAAATGATGTAGGCTAGAGAGAAAGAAGGAAGATGTTTCCTTTCCACAAAAAAATTTCACTCAAAAATAGAGACAACTTGCCATTTGTCATCTTTAGTTATGGGTTAGTTTGGGTGGTTGAAGATAATTCATCAATTAAATAATAAAATTATTTAATTTTATGTGACATGTAATTTTTGGAAACAATATTTGATTATGTGTGAAATGTGAATAAGAAGATTTTAATTAAATATTAAAATATTTAATTACAAGTGAGATGGATTTTTTAGAAGATTTGGAGTGATTTATGATTTTGGAAAAAGAAGAATATTTAATTTATTCAAAATAAAACAATGTGATAATTAAATAAATTGTAAAAATTATTTAATTAAGATAGAAGAATATAGAAAATGAACAATATAAATAATTTATTTAAATTCATTTATATGTAGATTGAATTAGAAATTTAATTAAATAACTTGTATTTAATTAATTACCAGACTTATTATAATGTGACCATTTTTAGGTGTATACATTTTCCCCCTCTTTGAAGTGATGTGTTTTACACATTGCTTCAAAGCTTCAAAGAATTTTTAAAAAAATTGCCCCAGATGTGAGTTTTGGAAAATTGACTCCTGGATGCCCCCTTGGGTGATAAATCAGATAAAATTTTGAATTTTTCGGATTTTTGTGATTTTTTGGAATTTTTTGATGATTTTGCATTGATTTGCTATTCGATTCATCGGCCAATAAAGATGTTTTGATGGAAACCACTATTGAAAGATTGATATGAAGATTGATTCAACATGTGATAGTGAATTTGTAATGATTGAATGATGATAACTGATAGGACTAATAGGATGCTTGATAAAGTGACTTCATGATGAATGAGCCTCATTGATACGATAACTGATAAATTTTTCCTCATGATGAATGAGAAAAAAAATAGTAATATTGATAAATTTGTCCTCATGATTGATGAGAAACAAATAGTAAGATTGATAAATTTTTCCTCATGAGTGAGAAACAAATAGTAAGATTGATAAATTTTCGTTCATGATTGAGAAAAAATAGTAAGATTGATAAATTTTCTTTCATGATTGAAAAAAAAATAGTAAGATTGATAAATTTGTTTTCATGATTGAAAAACAAATAGTAAGATTGATAAATTTTCTTTCATGATTGAAAACCAAATAGTAAGATTGATAAATTTTCTTTCATGATTGATTTGATTGATTGTTTTGAGTGATTTGAGTGACTTGAACGCTTTGATCACAAATGTTGATTTGATATGTTTCAAATGGATAGGAGAGATTAGTGATTCTTCAAGCACGAGAGCAATTCCCAAAGACTTGGAGCTTGATTATAATGCTTGTGCAGGTGGATAGAGATGTCATTGATGCCTGCCAGTTGAATTCATTTCTTGAGATGCCAGAGATGCGTCTCAATAGGGGTTTGTTGACTGTGCTCACCGAGAGGTGGCACAGTGATAAAAACACCTTCCACTTAGCTACATGAGAGATGATGATTACTCTTGAGGATGTCTATAGGATTTTATTGATGGGTGAGATTGTGACATATGATACCAGAGAGCAGGGGGAATTGATGCCTTGAGGAGAGTTTTTACAGATGACCATATTGCCAGGTATGAGATTCCATGGGCTGAGATGGCTAAGATGTACGCGCCATTACCTTGCATACTTGCAGGATTCATTGGTGGATTCTTATGTCCCGATCGTAGGTTGAAGGGACTGGCAGTTGGATGGGGTCGAGTACTTAAGAGCATGCTTATGAAGGGTACACAATATGCTTGGGGATCATGCATGCTTTCTCATTTATACCATGAGCTACATTAGATAGTTTACTATATAGGGAGGAGCATGGACATTGGATGTTCCCTACTTCAGGTTTGGGCATGGGAACATATAGCAGTTACACGTCCTATGTCGAATAGACAACGTCCAGTTGGGCGACCATACATTTTTGCATATGTAGGTGTTATTGTCCAGGTGAGGCTGGGAAAATTAGACTACTAGCAGCAAGTACTTTATGACCTAGATACAGTTACATGGCACCCATACTTAGATTGTGAGTAGTGGCTGGAGGATTCCAGAGAGATGCCATATGTTTTTGTTTCTCAATACTTGATCGACCGCACCCCATATATCATCAAGAGATTTCTACTGAGTTGGGTAATTAGACAGTATGGTCAGATATAGGGGATGCCCCAGGGTTCAACAATTTATGCTCACTGTCAACAAGAGATTTCAGTGTGGGAACCCCAACTTTCATTTGATGCAGCTGTTGCAGAGTTCACTACCTTGGGTACACAGATGTGGGATTACATAGTAGATATTCTTGATGGGGGGATGACAACTGATTATGCACAGTATAATATAGCACATCTAGTACCATGGCTTACCAGTCTCAAGGAGCCTTTAATACCACTAGATGGGGGTAGAGCACAAAGACTCAGGCAGAGGCGGAGGAGAGAGGAGATGGAGGAGAGTGGGAGTGAGGAGGATGATGAGGATAATGATGATGATGATGATGATGATGGAGATGGAGGTGGGGGTGATAGGGCTTCCCTGACAGCGATACAAATACCACAAAGGAGACATTCCATTGCAGCCAGTGGGACCAACATAGGTGGTCCATCAGATCAAGGACAAACAACCACCCTATAGTCCACAGTACAGAGCCTACATTGTCAGATGACACAAGCATAGGTCATTATACAATAGTTATAGGCACAGGTGACTACCCTGACGATTGAGAGGGATGTTGTGAGATAGGCTGGTGAGTAGGTAGTGGCTTTATCTGAGAGATTGTAGAGAGTGGTTGAGGGGGCCTCTATGGTTGCGATGATGGAAAAGGTTACACGGGTTGCCAGAGAGGCCAAGTATTATCATGGTTGATACCATGAGGTTGTTCCCACAAAGCAGAGAGTGAGCTATGCTTAGTCATGATTTGGTTAGAGACATTCTTAGACTATTGGCAAGGGTGTGACACAACCACCCCATAGAGATCCAGGTTCAGATCCAGGTACAGGAGTTGTAGGTGTAGGTACTTTAGTTGTAGGAGGTCTTGCGAGACCAACAAGTCTTGAGGGGAGTACCTCATAGTCCCATGATCCCTTTTGATGATTTTTGTATACACATTCATTTTTGTCACATTATGATATTGTATCTCTCCTTGTTTCGATATTATGAGATGTAGCAGATATTGTTGATCTATGCATTGTCTACATGTTTCTCTATGATGGATGTTCATGTATGCATTTCTATTTCTATATGCTCCGTTGCTTATGATTATGTCATGATGACATATGTTTATGGATAATGATCCTTACAAATGGATATAGCACATGATGATGCCTATGCATATGATATGATAGTGATGATGATGTTTATGACTCATAATGATTATGATGCGATGACCTATGATGTAATTATGTCATGTGATAGTATGGATAGTGATTGAATGATGTTCTAATGCTATATGAGATGGATGCAAAATGATATGTAAGTTTTGTATTTTTTTGTATTTTTTTGATGCTTACATATATAATCTAATGCATGAATGTTGGATGATGATATGATGTGAAAGTGATTTCTAAATGATTTGTAAGTGGATGTAATGATGGTATGATGTAAAAATGAAAATGTGATGGAAAATTATTATGTCCCTAAATGTATGGATGATATGAAGATGCAATCTAAATAAATGACATAATATGGAAAATGATCACACACTTTAAATGATATGAAAAATGATAATGCATCAGAAATGGGTGATATGAAAATGATAATGCAACTAAAATGAATGATGTTGTTTTTGGTAATGTCAAATGTACTCAATCCTTTGTTAGAAAGATATGTTGTTTTTGATACTTTGCCAATGTTGGAAAATCTATAATGTAGATGTAGAACTGACATGAATGCAATCTATATTAACCATGCAGATTTGTCATTCTGAGAGCTATTTATTTATCATCATTAAACCTTTTGAAATGTTGGAAGTTAGTACAAGCATCAAAGAGGATATTTTCATCGATGATGACCTAAGTACCACTTTCATGATTTTTGATATAGCAAGGTAATACAAGCATCTAAGTATAATTGAACCGAGATGACTTGAGTATTGCTCACATAAATAGACAAAAGTTAGCCCTTTTCCTATGAAAATTATGAAATGTCATCAATGATATGTTATAGAGCATGTCCCATGACAAATTTGCACAGTAATAATGATCAACTTACAGATAACAGACAAAGAAAAATCATACTTCTTCCTTTCTTCTCTAGTCTAGGACATCATCGAGTTGCTCTAGAGGTATGATAATAAAACTCCATAAAACAAGAATTCAACCTTTTCTTACAGTATTGCAATCATTATTTAGATTAGATCATCCATTTTGATTTGAAAACCTAATGTTATGATTTCTGATGAGTGTTTTGATCATGTATGATTGATTGCCAAATGTTGTCTTGTCATTTTGTTTTGGTTTTGTTTGATGCGTTTGTTGTATTGCCCGTTGTCTATTGTGATGGCTCAAAAGTCAGTTACCCCCATTGAGTCTATACTTTTCACCCAGTTAGACACAATCGATTATTATGGATATGCACAATGTTCACCAAACCATAATGAAATACGATTGCCTCCATGATGCGCAAATGATGGATAGATATGATGTTGATAGGATGATTATGCTAATGCTGATAGGATGGAAATTTTGATAGGATGAAGGACATGAACTAATAGATGGAAGAACCAACTTATTCACAAATAACACCTGATTGCCAGGTTTTCATCAAGGTAATGATTTTTTTGATTTTTCAATTTTTTTGTATTTTCTCTTTTTTTTTTGGTTGTCACCAAGATGCCTGTTTTCCAAGTTATCATCATGGCTACCATTTTTCTAGGACATTTTTTGATTTTTATGCATTTTTTTTTCAAGACTTTTTATGATTTTTTTTTGTATTTTTTAGGACTTTTTATACTATTTTTGGATTTTCTCAAGACTTTTTCTGGTGCTTTTGGATTTTTTCAAGACTTTTTATGCTACGCTCTCCAAAGCTAGATGTAGAATTGATAAATGCAAAATCCATAAATTTATTTGATGATGCCCCGCTCCTGTGTGGATGACCATGTTGGATGAAAGAACCCAATCAAAATGAGGAGTACGAGCGGTAAGTATCAAGGACGATAGATGTGACAGATGAAAAAGGCTATGGTAGGATCCCTAATGTGCACAGTACGTGGGCCATCAGGCTTCCACCAAAAAGGATTTTGGGCAACCCATGGGTCAAAGTATGTGAAGGGGTCGCCATCAAAGACATATTGAAAAACATCACCAATGGTCATGTAATGTTATGATGGGTAAGTGAAAATGGATGGATGGAATGACATAGGTGACATGGATGGAGACTATAGATTAGCAAGTTTTTTTTGTTCTTTCTTTTTCTTCTTTGATAGATGCCCCCATTGTTTTTTGAGGGAGAGACATATTTGGAGATAAAATTTTGCTTGCTTTTATTTTTGACTTTTTTATTTATTTGTCCAATAGATTTTTATGTTGGCTAGGGGACTCTGCTTGATATTCTTTTGTTTTTGATTCATCCAATAGCTTTTTATGTTGGGTAAGGGAATTTTCTTGATCTTTCTTTCTTTGCATGCTTTCTTTTGATTATGGATCTCCATTTGAAAAAGGAACTTTTACCTTTGATTCTTGAGTTAGTTCCTTTATATTTTCTTTGAAAGATACTTGCTGATCCATGTCTATAAGGTGGATGGATGTGGACGAGATGAATGAAATGGGAGTGGTGATGACATTGAAAATGTCTTTGAGACTATCCTTTTCGGTATTGTTAACATCAAAGGAGGCTTGCACATCCTCAATGACTTGGCCAAATGGTTTAGTAGAGTCGACAATAGGAGATTCATACCCTAGCCCAAGGCAGGTGGGGTGGAAGGATGGTGGTTGGATATCCTCAATGAGATCATGATCAAAGGGTGGATTGTCGTAGATGTCTTGATCAAATAGAGGGTTATCGGTGATATGAAAGGCCCGAGTGGGAGAAAATATGGAAGAGGCAGGTGTATCATCAGGATCACAAGAAGTTTCAATCCAAGCACAATCATCTTTATGCCTTCCTTTTGTAGCTATTTTGACGTCATTGTTGGAAGTCTAACCATTATTCATGACAATAGTAGTGTCTTTTATTAGCAACTTATCCAATCGATATTATTTGTATCCCATATCATGGATTTGGACTTTGGGATTTGATGGTGTAGTAACTGAAGTGGATGCCTTAAAATATTCAGGATCAACACATGTTTGAGAAGGTGGTGCTTTAAAGTGGCTAGGAATGGTGATTTCAGCTTTAGGACTTAGACTCTGGCCATACATGAAAGGATTAGGATCTCCTTGTATTGTGATTTCAACTCCCTCGTGAGGGAATTTCAAGCATTGATGGTATGTAGAGGATACTGCTTGCATTTCATGTATCCAAGGTCTTCCAAGGAGGATATTATAGGTCAAGGGGAGATCAAGGACTTGGAAAACCACATCCTTCACCATAGGGCCAACTTTGATCTATAGCTCATGACTAATCCTTTAGATGAGTGTTCTTCTGCATCATACGCCTTCATTATGATCTTTTGATTGGAATCTATCACATCTTTTAAATATCCCAATGCACCAACAAGATTTAAGGTGCAAATATTTAAACCAACTCCTCCATCTATTAGGACATGTTTGAATAGGAATTTATGGATTAGAGCCTCAATATGGAGTGAAGCATTATGCGGATGAGTGAGGGAAGTGTCGTCATTTTCAGAAAATGATAGACAATGGGATGCAGTTACATCCCCCTCCATAGCTTGGGATTTATGAACTTCCAACTTAGTTGGTACTAGGAGGTTGTTTTTTTTACCTTGGATTCAGATGAAACTACTTTGGTTATCAATTATAGAAATGTTAAGAATGGTAGTATCATGGACATTATTCACATTTTTCCCTTGGGTGTTTGTTGAAGAGGATTCCCCTTTTTTGAAGTTGGCGTGTGTTGTAGATTCCTCAATGTCTATCACTTTGCTGTCAATCAAATATTGGACCAAGTGCTTCAACTGCATGCAATTGTTTGTTTTATGTCCATTTTTCCTATGGAAATCACAATAATGTGCATAATTCCACCATGAGGGTTTAACTAGGGGATCATAAACTCTTGGTTCTGGTAATGTTATAAGCTTGGTCGTAAGAAGCTCTTTCAATGCTGATTCCAAGGACTATCACAAAGGTGTGAACTTCCTACAATTAGAAAAAAATTGTGACGGGCGGATTTTCATTTTGATTGTTGTCGAGATTATTGTTGAAGTTACCACGGTTATTGCCATTGTTCTGATTGGTCAAATTTCCTTGATTGGTGTTATTGCATGGGGTACTTGATAGATTGAAGATGGATGGTTTTGTTGTCACATTTTTTGCATCTACCACACCATCATTGACAACATTCTTGTTTCTAGTCCAAAATCTTGATTTTTCATTGTTGTTGTTAGGTTTGGACGATTTTGGATTATCTTTTTCAAGTTTTATCACTCCTCTCTTGACTAAGGATCCTTCAATAGTGATTGCATTCTCAATCAACTTCTCAAAATGTGGATGATGATTAAGGTTGAGCCTATAACTCATTTCTTGATTAAGACTATCAATAAAGATATCCATTTTTTCCTTTTTAGGAACTGGATGAGAATATTGTGTGAATAGTCTTCTCCATCTTTGTAGGAATGTGATGAAGAGTTCTCTAATATTTTTCTTTACTCTGCATAGATCAAGCATAGTTATTTGATGTTGAATGTTGTAGGAGTATTGGGATATAAATTTGTTGATCAAATCCATGGATTGCCCACCCAAACTTCATGGGAAAAATCTCATCAAGTATGTGTCCTCGTGTGCAAATTCAAGGCTCATGTTTCTAAATTCCCTCATGTGGTCGATAGGATCTATTTTCCCATTGTATCTATTGAATTTCAAAATTTCACAATGTTTGGGAAATGGGATCATGTTGAGATTTCTATCAAAAGGATATGGAAAAATATCCTCCAAAGCATACTTCTTTGTTGTGCCCCCTTGCATTTCCATGATTTTCCCTTGTAGTGCTCTTATTTGTTGGGTAAGAGCACTAAGATCATTTAAGGAAGTTTTGGTCTTTTCAGGATCTCCTTTAATTTTCTCTGTATCGTATTCAGAGGGAAATTTAGCACCTTGGTTTGCCAATAAAAGGAAGTATCTTTCTTTATTTCACTCTAATATCTTTTCCATAGCTATGTGAAACTATGGATCTTGTTCAACTTCTTGAAGCATTTCATCAATTATTTCATCATTTGATCTATTTCCATGAAGCCTATGAAAAGGATTTTCTTCCCTATCACCCATGTTGCAAAGTGGGTTCTCTCTTTTGTCTTCTTCTCTTTGTTTTCGGGAGGTCTTGTGACAACAGGCATATTCTTGTATCAAATTTTTACTAAACTTAGATTACAAATGGGAGTGCAATTTTTTGGATAATTGATGCCTTAGAAAAATAGGATGATGGATCCTATGATATGACTAAGGAATTTCTAATTTTCAGATTTGTTTCCTTGGATGTAGGATGATAGATCCTGCTATGGAAGTTAAATTGAAAATAAAAAATTGATGCACTTTAAGATGTTTTGATCTTAGTTTTAAAAAATGAGGGTTTTGCAAAAAGCCTAATGTTTCCAAGTTTTTCTCTATTGTAGCAATTGGTTTGGATGGTTGGAGTATAGTATTGCTGGTTGTGGAATGTACGAATGATGAATGGGTTGACTATGATTATGCCTTTGTGAAAGAGCTCTTCATTGATAATAAGCTTGTGAATATAAAGGCTCTAAAGAAAAATCATCAATAAATCCTCTTTCAAAGTCATGATATCTATGGATGAAAGTCTGATAGTCAAGCAAGACCTTCCTAATTTGGTACAAGAAGCGTCTCCTTTTCAAAAGTTTCTTGTAACTAAGTTGCTTCTTTGGTTTCTTGATTCTTTTAGCAAGGGATTTCTTGACAAATGTTGTGGACTTCCAATCCCTTAACATAAATGTCATAGTTTGATTTGTCAAATTCATGTGTTTTTTGGATGATCTTATTTGAATTAATGTTTTGAAAACACAACAAACATAAAACAATTGTTTTTAAGTCCTAGAATCTAAACAATAAGTGTATGTTCTTTGAAATTGCCATGAGTATTTGAAAAAAACAAACACTTCAAGTAGACTCACTCTTAATGATCAAAAAGGTCATTATAATCATCATATCCCACATCTTAAAATTGCGTCAACTCACACAGCTGTGTCACCCCCTAAATGGCACCCATATTTTTGTCTTTTCTAGGCGTATACTCAAAGTTATATTTCTCAATCTCTTGAGAAAACAGTCCTTGGAAATTATATGGTGAGTATCTTGGGGAAAAATTATTCCCTCCCCTTGCACTATGAGTATTATAATATTTGGCTACTGACTCAGTTAGCTTCTACACTAAGGTTCGTAATAATGGTTTTTGTTCGGTGTGGAAAATGATAAAATCCCTCAAGAGACCTCCCAGCCTTTAGAACAAAGGCTTTGGGGATGGTTATCTTGCACACTACCATTGAGTGGATTTTCCTCAACAAATCACTTTTGATTATAGTGGGTTGGAATCCTTGGCTTTAGGCATTCCCACTTAGGTCGTTCCTCTTGGGTGAGTACTTTTTCCCACAAGAGCAGGTCTGCTAAAGGTTTCAACAAAGAATAAAGTGCATGAAATTAAAAGATGAGTTTGGTATTTTGATCACCCAGTTAAGGGGGGAGCATAAGCCTATCACCGTCCAATCACAACAAACAATGTTAAGTTTTAAAGCTCAAATGACGATTTGCTATTCTATGTGAAGATATTGCTTCACAAAATACATGATATTCATTTTAATCGAGATAGAAATGCATGATGAATACCATAGGATTTTTTCATTTTAATCCAAATGGATACCCTAGTATTGGTTCATTTTAATCCAAAACCAACAATAAAACCACTGGTCATGGTCGCATCAGATCTAAATAGCAAATTAAACAAATTACAAATGCGCTTGAACATAGGTCATATGCACTATAGAAATAGTCAAATTCATTGTAAAATTAGTCATATGCGTTGGGGAATCAGTCATATGCACTGGGGAATCTATCATATGCGTAGGAGAATCTGTCATATGCATTGGGGAATTTGTTAAATGCGCTAGAGAATCAATCAAATGCATTGGAGAATCAATTAAATGCATTGGAACAATCTTCAAATGTGCTAGAATAGAAGTTAAATGCGGTAGAAGAACAATTATATGCACTAAAATGGGCGACGTATGTGCTAGTCCGTGTCTCCAGTCGTGACCTACCAAAAAACCTACAATAAAATATTAAAAATGGGGCAAAGCCCCACGGAGGGCACCAAAAATGTGTGTGTAAATATGTGGAAATAAAAAATAAGTTAACCAACACACCAATGAAACATTATATCAAAGAATCTAATTTAAAATTAAGCAAACTTCAAACCCAACAGATTCTTCAAAACCGTCCCATTGTCCTCTATCTCCAAGGATTCATTTTAAGCTGCTTGCTCTTAGATTGTATAAGCAGAAGCTCAATAGAATGACTACCTAGAGAATGAGATGATATACAAAATGCATTCTTATGCTAAATGATGTGAAATAAAGAAACTATGATAATGAAACTAAGAATAGATTATGCAAGCTATTCTAGCATGATTATTTATGCTAAGATGATAAAAACTAAGATGTTGTGCTACGATTATGAAATATAGAATATTAAGATGCTAAATGCTTTATTATTCAACTATAATGCTCACACTATGCAAAAAAGTTCCAGTATTTTCAAAGAGCCAAGAGGTCTTATTTATAGATTTTTGGCGGAAAAAACTTAGTTGGCAAAGATCAATGGTTGAGATTTAGTCTAGTAAGATGAACGGTGAGAGATGGAGAAGTTGGAGAAAAAGATGGAGGCTAGAGAGAAAGAAGGAAGATGTTTCCTTCCCACAAAAACATTTCACTCAAAAATAGAGACAACTTGCCATTTTTCATCTTTAGTTATGAGTTAGTTTTAGTGGTTGAAGATAATTCATCAATTAAATAATAAAATTATTTAATTTCATGTGACATGTAGTTTTTGGAAACTTCTAATTAAATATTAAAAATATTTAATTTTGTGTGAAATGTGGATAAGAAGATTCTAATTAAATATTAAAATATTTAATTACAAGTGAGATGGCTTTTTTAGAAGATTTGGAGTGATTTTATGATTTTGGAAAAAAAAAATTTTACTTTATTCAAAATAAAGCAATGTGATAATTAAATAAATTGTAAAACTTATTTAATTAATTAAGAAGAAATGGAAAAGTGATTAAATTAAATAAGTAACTTAAACTTATTTAATTAAGATAGAAGAATATAGAAAATAAACAATATAAATAAATTATTTAAGTTCATTTATAAGTAGATTGAATTAGAAATTTAATTAAATAACTTGTATTTAATTAATTACCAGACTTATTATAATGTGACCCATTTTAGGTGTATACAAATATAATTTCTTGAATTCATTTTTTTTTCTTCATTTACTAACAATTGTTTCATTGAATTCATTAGTTTTATATTTTTCATTTCATGAGTAATGGGTTTTTAGGATCTTAATCTTCTTTGAATTATTTTAATTCATTTGCTTTCTGTATGCTTTATTCCCTCCTTATCACATTTGGCACACCTGGTGGGACCTCAGTCCTTGACATTTACATTTTTGTGAGTTTATTTTGAGTAGTTGTAGGTTCTAGTATGCAGATGCCTTTTTTCTGAAATTTAATTGAAAAAATTATGTGAAAGCTATAGGATCTTCACATGGTTGTTTCCTTGCTTCTACTGTGGTTGCACTTTTCGCAACCGCTTTTTCACTAAACAAGGCTGCTTTTGACTTTTTCAATCGCTATTGTCTTGTAGGTTTCTAACATAGTTGATTCTGATAGGGCCGCTATTGCACTAAATAGGTCCACGGTTGCATTTTTTTGGACCGCTTTTGACTAACTTGACCATTATTGCTGTAGATAGGAAGTCCGCTACTGTCTAAAGCATTAACACTATTGCTCTATTTATTTCTAATTTAAATCTACAAGCATTTTTCTAATTTCTAACGCTAATGTGTGACTATTTTGGGTGTTTTAGAAGTTGCTAATGTTGTTTGTGCAACCCTTATAGGATTATGCCTCATGTTTCCATGAGAACAACTAATGGTTTCATTGCAGGGTTGGTGAATAGTCCAAGGACACTTAAATCTTAAAACTGAACTTTTAAAGCTTTCGTAGTTTAAACAATCTTTCAATTTGGTGTTGTAAAACTAAACCCACAACTTGCACACTTCCAATTGGTGTTCTTAAAACTAAACTTTCAAAGCTTTTGTAGTTTTAAAAATATTTCAATTTGGTGTTTTAAAATTGAATCCACAACTTGCACACTTCAAATTGGTGTTCTTAAATCATAAATTTCAAAAGATTTCATAGTTTAAATAATCTTTCAATTTAGTGTTTTAAAAATGAACCAAAAATTTGCACATTTCAAATTGGTGTTTCTTAAAACTGAACCTTAAAAGCTTTCTTAGTTAAACAACACTTCACTTTGGTGCTTGTAAAATTGAAATGTTCTTTGTTTTGAGCAATGCCTTTCATTTTGTTGACGAATGAATGCTTTCCATTTGTTGACCACATTAAGATGAATGAGGCAATTATAAACACTCAAAATTGGTGCTTAAAATTGAAAAAATCCATTTTTGATTTTCACATTGCTATATTTGATTGAAGTCTCAAATAATTTTGATTTGGTGCACATAAAAATGAATTGATATCTTCACACTTCAAATTTTGGTATTAAAAGTTGAATTGCTATGGATTGTATGCCATGTTTTCCATGCTTGGCAAACCAAGTGTGTATCCTCTCCCCTCACATCTTTTGACGATCTTGGGTGAGGAAAAGCACTTTGGGTTTCACATATTTTTTATTTCAAGCCTCACCTTTAGATCATGTTTTCCTTTGAGACACATCCTACATTGGATAACTCAAGGAAAATCAAAGTGGTTTTTCCCTTAGGCCACTATATAAATCAAGTCGTGGCTAAACACTAAAACCAAATCGATGATTACTTGGTTGACAATGCCATTCAAAATGGGGAGGTATTTTTGGGTATATAGGGACCCTAGTAGGAGTGGTTAAATATTTTAGTAGCTTGCTGGACATTAGCCAAGCATTGGATCCCTTGAGTAATGACTAAGAACTTTTTAGTAGAGGCCACCCTTATATCCAAAACATTCTTTGAAAGTGGTGCATCAGAATTTACTTCCGAGAAGATACTTACGAAGTCTGATTTATGGTTGAGACATAACACTCTCCATAAGTTGCATGTAAAATCATCCCTTTGGGGCATGAGGTAAGCCCACCTAAAATAACATGCCTATCTCTATGCCTTGTAATGATTATCTTCAATGAACTTGCTAAAAATATACATTATCTTGGACATCAAACACTTTGCTTGATTTAAAAGGAACACAACAAAACAAACATGGAACTTGGTTATCAAAATTTCAAACCCTTTGGACTTAGTGTGAATACCTTTGAAAAGAGACCTATATTTGCACTCCTTAAAAGATATCTTAAAAAAATATCTCTAAAGGTTTTCAAATATTTAAGCTTACATTTCAAGTCACATTTAGACGAAATTCAACATTGGGAACTATGGTTTTAGTATCTTGACTTTCACAAAATTTGAGCTTTTGTGGAAAGAAACTTACTTAAGCTATAGACATTTAGAGTCAATTTTTTTATTGTTGTGTTGTATCACTTGCCATATCTTAGACATAGAGCTATTGAAAAACTAGATCAAAAAAACTTGTAAACATTTGGAGATAACCTTTCAAAATTGGAAACAAACCTAAACAAAAGTTTCTATTGTAGAGATTTTATCACTTTTGACCTAAGATTGTTGTAGTTGACCTAAAACGTGCCACTTTTTCTCTCTGGTTTATGATAGTCACTGTCAAAACTTTTTCGCTTTTACAAAACAAAACTGCAGTTGACCTGAAGAATTTTTCTATTGATTTAAACATTACCGTAGTTGACCTATTTTTAGCCGTAGTTGATCAAACTCTTGCCACTTTTGATAAATCTTCCACTATTTCCTAAATTATTTCACCAGTCATAAAATTTGCAATAAAAACTACTTTTGATAAACCTACTGTAGTTTTCCTTGAAATTAAACCACTATTGACCTAAACATGGCCTCTTTTGTCAAATTTACCACTATTTATATCTTTGTTACTAGTCACAACTTGAAACAGAGGCTGCAATTACTCTAAGTTTGATCGCTGTTGTCCTAAATTTGAAACACTACTATTCTAAAGGTTACCGATATTGCCCTATTTTCTGGTACAAATCAGAGACTAATCCAAAACTGGTTAATCTTTCATCTTTTGAGAAAAAAATAGCCAGACCTCTAAAACATCTCATATTTGCATCATTCCATATCCATTTGCAAAAAAATCAAATACATCAACCTAGTTTTAGGATTCAAAATCAAAACACAACTTGGATGATTCCTTTGCTCTTAATTTTTAAGATATCAATATTTGCTTGCACCTAAAGACTAGTTCAATTAGATCTTCAAACATATCCTCTAGAAAAATGAAGAAAAATATCAGTCCAAGTTTTCTACACTTTGAGTCCCAAAATTAGCATCATCTCCAAAACATCCACCAAACATCACTCATACTTTAGGGTGTTGAGTATCCCAAAATCATAGAAAACCATCAAAATATTTGTCCAAAAGGTTTTCTTTTACATCATCTTCATTCATCATTATTTTAAATAGAAAATGATCAAACATCAAGAAAAAAATGTACACTTCATGACCATTTGGCATCCTACTACTCTTGTTCAACAACTAGATCTTAATTGTTTTATACAAACAAATCTCACATGAGTTGAAGGTGAAAAATTGGATATTATTATTAGTTTGAGAAGTTTCATATTTGAGAAAAAAGAAACATCAACTCAGTGGAGAAACATAGATACTATTCTAGACAAAGAGGAATGAAAAGTTAATCTTGCAATTGAAAGACCAGTGTTACCACCTCCTGCATGGAAATAGATAACCCTAGCTTACAAAACACCTTTTAAACAAAAAATCCAAAAAACAAAACATCATTCCATTCCATACTTAAGTGATCACAAAAGTTCAACTAGGTCTTGGAATTGTTTATGACAACCATGAGATCTCAACAAAAAAAAATAACGGAAGCCAAGAAGAGTAGCTCAAGTGCACCAAAAACCAACATCACTAATGAGGAAACCAACCCATGGAGTTATAAACCAAGTGACCTTACAACTCCTCAAAAGGAACCCTCATTCAAGGCAACACCAAACCAACCACCAAGTGATGAGGAAGTGTGTCTTAGACACCAAAACATGATTGATAGTTAAAATCAACTTCCAAATATCAATGACGTGATCATAGAAGAATATAATAGTAATGAGGAACTCACTGATGAGAAGCTATTGGAATACTCCCATGAACCTAAGATGCAAAAGCTTATGGACAAGATGCTTGCAAAAAATGCTAACTCATATTTCCTCACACTATCAAAAAGGATGCAAAACTACCCATTGAGTTCAATGTGGACATGCTTAAAGATCCAAATATTATTCCACTTGGAGATCAAATATTAGTTAGACAAATTCCAAAACCAGCCATCAATACCAACATACCACCATTATTTTCATAAAACATTGATCAAATGCAACCCATGGACAACCCATTGTTTAGGCAACCCATGGATAACAATCATTTGTGGCACAATAGTATCAAGGAAATACAACCCAAAACATGCCACAACATAAAACTATGCAAAACATAGGAAACATTCCAATGGACCAACAAGGTGGTAACTCATCACAAGGGCAATACAAGCCACAACACATTTCATACATTGACCCTGCCAAAAACTTACAATATCATCAAGGGAAGGTATACCATCAATGCAATACCAAGGTAACCTTCAACAACACTCACAACAACAAGGTGTACCATTAACACAACACCAAGGTGTAATATTGTAAAATTAAACCCCTTGCAATTTCACATACACTTTTGTACCCGTTTTAGTGTCCACTCCCTTAACATCTTGTGTAGGCTCATTTTAGCTACCACATTAGCCTTTTCCCCTCTGAGGATGCTCAAAACCTCTTTTTCAATAGCCACCTTCACGTGTCAGCTTTGCATTAAACCTGGTGCTTTTATCATTCTTGTCATTTTGTTGTGTGATGTGTCTGGACACTAATGCGCCACGCGGATGTCTACATGCTGCATTAGCATCCTGCGACATTTCAACTTTCAAACAACCATTTCTATGCATGTTTGCCACTTGTCAACAAGTTTTATTAGTGGTAATGACCTGGGATGTCTTGTAATGGCTTGAGAAGCTTCTTTTCCTTTCTATTATCTCTTTTAATGCTATCTTTTCAATTCCATTTCTTCTTCTGCTTCTAGCTTCTCTCCAACTTTGGTTCCGACCTTTTCCTCCTCTCTTGCTCTTGCTATCTTTCTTGCACAACTCCATAAAACTTGTTATAGCAACACTCTCAAGCTATTACAACACTCTTTGCAACACCCTTAGCTCTTGTAGCTATCTATGTCTCCCTCTTTGGCTTCCTTAAGCCTTCTAGATGATATCTCCCTTACCTTGTGCTTGCGAGAATCTTGGGATTTCACATATCCCCTATCCATTTCATCTCTAATATTTTGTGATACGGGTTCTCCTCCTCGAGTAGGGATTGATTTTATCACATATACTTTGTGATACACATTTTCCTCCTTGAGCGGGGATTTCTTTTATCACTCCTGCACTCATTTCATTTCTATCTCTCTACCTATTTGGTTGCCCATGGAGGTGGGAACACCAAAACATGGGTTTGACTGAGGCAAGCCCCTATATAGCCCCAAAATTTTCTCCATATTTTATGCATGTAGGTATTGAAGACATTAGTTTGTTGGAGGTTTCATTACTTAGGTGTTTGTAAGCACCTTCTTTCTTCTCTTTATCTTTATCATTTATACTTCACTTTATTTTAGTTCTATTACGTTCTATCACTTTCCTATATTCTAGAAGTTCTCAGTAATTAGATTGATAGTAGTTGCTTAGCCATTTTATGTGATAAACTCAGCTTTTGGTCCATATGAGATGTCAACGCACCTCTAGGATGCCAGCGTGCCGCACTGTCATACTTATTCCATCCTTCCATCCTTTGGCTGAGAGCTCACTAGTTTGTCCAGGAAATCTCTGACTTACTCTTTTAGATTCTAGAACTCTCGCCATTATTCCTTGAGGTAGTTTAGGGTAGTTTTCCCCTTGGGAATCTCTTGAGAATAAAGAGAATCATGAGTAGTGAATCCCCCTTTACATTTTGGTGAACCCAATGTGAACCACACCATTTTTCAAAAAACTAGGAATTTATTTACCCCAACTTGGTGGGATCATAACTTTTGACTCAATGCTTGGAACTCAGAACCATTTACACGGTTGGAAAGGTCTTCAAGAGGAATAATTCAGCCTCTAAATAAGAGTGCCTTTGGCAACCCATTTTTAGGGAGCGGCACAAGTTTCAACCCAAAATTCTGCTCTGAAGACCTTCGAAAACATGATTTACTACAACATAGAAAAAATCAAAAAAATCAAAAAAATTGGTTTTTTGTTTTTTCTCAGTTCAGTCACCTCTAGACTACTCTAGATTAGTTGACTTGTTTATTCATTGTTTATTATATTTAGTTTACTATTTTCAAAATAAATTTAATATCTTCTTTTATGAGTTAAGTATTTAATTATATTTAAAATTTTAATGATGTTCCATTTAATGCATGTGGTAGTGACTTGGCTTTGCCCATGTCACTTTGTATCTTTGATCCTTCTCATGAGATTCCTCTTTCTTTGGATGATATCTTGTTGCAAGAAGATGAAATCATCAATACATTTCTTAATGTTACTCTACCCTCTCTTCATTCCAATGCACTCTCTCCTAGAGATGATGCATTTGTGAATGATGAATCTACTCTTCACTCCAATGCACTCTCTTCTAGAGACGTTGTATTGGTGAATGATGAATCTCCTTCCACATTTGATCCTCCCCGAATCGATTATGAGAATGTTTCTTCAAATAATTATTCCACTAGTTGTGATGATTCTCTAAATGTAATCTATGTCTCTGTTGCCCCTCAAAGGCCTAAGAGACCGATAATTTACCTAACTCTAGCTAGTCCTTCTCCTAAAAGGATTTTTTCTATTAATGGTGTTCCATTTGATAGCGATTGTCTTGATATTTCTATGGCTCCCTATTATGGAGTGGTAGCCCATACTTATATTACTATAATGAATAAACAACTAAGCCTTCTTGAAGCTCCTAACCTACGACTAAAGCACCCAGTGATTACAATCTTGTCGAGCAACTTTGAGTTACTCCAACTAAGATCTCACTGTGGGACTTACTTTAGTCTGCTCTAGTTTACCAAGGCATGCTTCAAGAAGCCTTGCAAAAGATCCACTTGCCTTCTACCAGGATGGCAGATGTTGATGTGTTGATGGCTCATATTCATGTGGATTTGTTGAATATTATGTTCTATCCACAGGAACTCCTACCTTCGAAAGTGAAAAATCAAGCAGACCCTCTAATGATCATAGTTAACATTAATAATATCAGCATTAGACGTACTCTCATTGATATTGGTTCAATGCTCAATGTATGCAGCCTTGATCTATTTCCTAAGATTAATATTTATTCATCTTCTCTTAATGCTTATTTGGTTGTCATTCGTGGGTTTGATAATGTTGGGTGACAAGCTTTAGGTATAGTAGTATTACCTTTACGGCTTGGACCCGTTATTGTACCCACTCTAGTATATGTTATGTCAAAAAAATTACCATATAAAATTCTTCTTGGTAGACCATGGATTCATGCTATGGGTGTAGTCCCATTTACCTTACATAAATCTATCAAGTTCATTTGTAATAATAGAGTAGTCACAGTCAAGGCTGACCCTGAGGCTATGTACTTAAGTGAGATGGTAGCCACTGGTCAGGTTTCAGTTGTGCCTACTCTTATTCCTTCAGTGTCTTCCAATGTGTCGATGTTTACTTTAGAAGTATGTACTACAAAGGATCCCTTTGAGATAGATTTCTCTAAAGAAGATCCTTTTGAAGTAAGAAATACTAAGTTTGATCCTTCTACCTCTTCTCAAGAGAATGCATGTCTTGGTGATGATTGGGGTTCTTTATACTTTAAAGATTCCTTCAGTGGAGAATGCAAAGTCAACTCAATCCACTTGAATCTTCTGATAACATCATCCAAACCCGCTATCAAAGATAGTTACTCTTCTATATTACGAGGTAATGTGAATGCAAATTGTATTGCTCTCTATGGGATCCTCCTCCATTGTCTTCTATCAATGTGTCTTCCTCTTGTGAGTAGTAAAATTCTTCTTCACAAGAGAAATGTTTGCTTCCTGCCCCTCATTCTTCGTTTGAGCAAGAGCATACTTTTTTAAGGCTTCTAAAAGACCACTTAATTACTCTTCTTTCTCCCACGTTTAAGAAATATCATAAGTATGATGAAGCGAAACATTTTTTTTGTGCATACCATCAAGTGCTTGGTTATTCCACTAGTGAATGTAAGGCCTTGAAGGATAAAATACAACCACTTCTTGATTCATGTGCCATCACTCATTTTTTATTCACCTACCTCTTCTTCAAATGGCAAGTGAAATTGAGGTCTACCTCTATCCTGTATGTTCTAAGTATCTTGCATGGTTCTCCTCCTTTGTGTGCTAGGGGGTAGTGGTAAATTTTTCTAGAGATGTGTGTCCCCCTTAAAGGACCCCCTCTCTTCTCCCTATCTTTCAATTAGTGTGTTCCTTTGAATGAGCCCCTTTTTGTCTTGAAGGGTTCCCTACTGAAGGAACCCCTTTGAAAGTTTTCCTTCAAATGAAATCATTTGCGTCTAGCTTGGGAGCATCCTGACTAGACACCACTTTTCAAATAGTGTGTCATTTGAGTGGACCCCTTTCCTTTTGAAGGGTTCCCGAGGGACCTCTTTGAAAGATTTCAAATTATAGAATGTCTATGTGACTGTCTACTTGCTTGCCTACGTGGCTTTATGTCTTCTAACTTGTTTTATCTGTAGATTAACATGTTGCTCTACAGGTGCGCCTGTGAAGCCACTTTCCAATTTGACTTTGCGGAGT
Source organism: Sequoiadendron giganteum (assembly GCA_007115665.2). Classification (NCBI taxonomy): domain Eukaryota; kingdom Viridiplantae; phylum Streptophyta; class Pinopsida; order Cupressales; family Cupressaceae; genus Sequoiadendron; species Sequoiadendron giganteum. The sequence goes on from CM021109.1 coordinate 414,925,133, forward strand.
CCCCTCACATTGGGCTTCCTTCATGAGAGATTACTTGGGGGAATTCCTTTTTTGCAGGTCCAATGGCCTATGAAGCACTTGCATCCTACAAGATTTGTCACTATTGGTCTGTGGGCTTCCGCTGTGGTTTGTTCAACTTTGTAAGAGAGAGTACCTATAGAGCCTTTTGCTCACCTTCCATAGGTCTGCAGATCTATGATGCATTTTCTCAACTCTCCTCAGGTTTGAGGACCTATGGAGCCATCTCTCTTGGAATTTTCATTCCTCCTTCTTGCTATCTCTCAAGCCTTTTCACTTCTCTTCTCTTCTCAATTGTGTATATACCAGATCAAAGATTTTCATTTTCTTCATCCTGATTATATTCTCTTTCTCTCTTTGACATTGGTTGCTTCCTGACTTTTGGGTGCATTCTTCTCTTCATTTTAGAATTCTCATATGTGTTATTGCTTTTAATTTGGGGGTGAAACATAGTACTAAGATAACCTTTTACGTCGAGGTCTCTTTCACTTTGCTGACTCAAATCTTGTTAGTTTGTTGTGTGCTTGTGTGTGTGTTTTATATGTTCTAACCTTGTGATGTAATATCTTTTTATGTTCTAACATTGTTGTCTTGTGTAGTTCTTCCTTGTCTAATGTGTTTGTTTTGTAGGTCTTCAGCCTGGGAGCACACTTCTTTGGTTCGAAGAGTTATCTTCTTCCTCTATAGTATCCTTTTGGCATCATGATGTTATTTATGTTTAGTAAATTTCCTTTAGTGTGCATATTAGTGTAGATTCACATGCCTGCTAAAGTGGTGGAAAAATGTAATGTCATAAAACTACACCCCTTGCAATTTCACATGCATTTTTGTATCTGCTTTAGCGTCCACTCCCTTAGCATCTTGTGTAGTCTCATTTTAGCCCCTACATCAGCCTTTTTCCCTCCTAGGATGCTTAACACCCCTTTTTCAGCAACTACCTTTGCAACATTTCAACGTTCAAACGACCATTTCTATGCATTTTTTCCACTTGTTAGCAAGTTTTGTCGGTGGTAATGGCCCGAGATGCCTTGTAATGGCTCGAGAAGCTTATTTTACCTCTTATTCTCTCTTTTAATGCTATCTTTTCCATTCCATTACTTTGTCTACTTCTAGCTTATCTCCAGCTTTGGCTTTGGCCTTTTCCTCCTCTCTTGCTCTTGCTATCTTACTTGCATAACTCCATATAGCTTGTTATAGCAGAACTCTCAAGCTCCTACAACACTCTTTACAAAACCCTTGGCTCTTGTAGCTATCTTTGTCTCCATCTTTGGCTTCCTTAGGCTTTTCAACTAATATCTCCCTTACCTTGTGCTTGTGAGAATCTTGGGATTCCACATATCCCCTATCCGTTGCATCTCTAATATTTTGTGATACGGGTTCTCCTCCTTGAGAGAGGATTGATTTTATCACTTATACTTCATGATACGAGTTTTCCTTCTTGAGTGGGGATTGCTTTGATCACTCTTGCATTCATTCCATTTCTATCTCTCTCTATCTATTTGGCTATTCGTGAAGGTGGAAACATCAAAAGGGGGGGTTGATTGAGGCAAACCCCTATATAGCCCTAAAATTTTCTCTAGATTTTACGCATGCAAGTATTGAAGAAATTCATTTGTTGGAGGCTTCATTACTTGGTTGGCTGCAATCAACTTCTTTCTTCTATTTATCTTTATCATTTATACTTCACTTTATTTTAGTTCTATTATGTTCTATCACTTTCCTATATTTTGGAAGTTCTCAATAATTAGATTTCTAGTAGTTGCTTAGCCATTTTATGTGATAAACTCAACTTCTGGTTCGTACAAGACACCAGTGCATCTCTAGAATGCCAGTGTGCCATGTTGTCATAATTATTCCACGCTTTTGTCCTTTGGCCAAGAGCTCACCAGTTTTTCCAGGAAATCTCCGCGACTTACTCTTTCTGGTTCTATAACTCTCGTCATTGTTCCTTGAGGTATTTTAGGATAGTTCACCCCTTAGGAATCTCTTGAGAATAAAGAGACTCATGAGTAGCGAATCCCCCTTCTCTACACAAGGTAACCTTCAACACAATGAATCACAACAAGGTGTACCATCAATGTAATACCAAGGTAACCTTCAAAATCAACCACAACAAGGTGTACCATCAACGCAATACCAAGGTAACCTTCAAAAAAATCAACCACAACAAGGTGTACCATCAATGCAATACCCAAGTACCCTTCAACAACACTGACACCAACAAGGTGTACCATCAATGCAATACCAAGGTACCCTTCAAAACAATCATCAACAACAAGGTATACCATCAATGCAACATCAAGGTAGCCTTCAAAAAAACCCACATTGACATGGTGTACCACAAATGAACTATCAAAGTACACCCCAAAATCAACAACACTTTCTTCAACAAACCTAAAATAAAAATCCTCAACAAAAAGAACAAGGAGGACCACAAAATTAGTACCAAGGAACACCTCAAAGTCAATATCAAGGTACTTAGTAAGGACCCCACCTACTTTATACATAGAAAGGACCTAACATACCTTATGTACAACATGTTCTTTAGAATCCCATAAATACTGAATATCTTGTTTACGACCAAACAAATGTCATGGGACAATAGATCTACAATACCTAACATCCTCAAACAAGCACACCAAATAATGAGATAAATTTGGAACTTCAAACACTCAATCAAAGGCTATTAGATATATACCAATTGGAAAGCCAAAGGAGAGCTATGATCTCCAAGATAGTTTTCCTTATCCGTTTGATCAAAATTTATCCATAGTAGTTTTCCAAAAAGGCTTCAAAATACCAAAATTTGACAAGTATAGGGGGAAAGGAGATCCAATTGAGCATGTATGTGAGTTTTTAGTATCTTGCATGTAACTACAACGAAATGAAACCTACTTTATGAGACTATTTCCAGAGCCTCAATGGGCCTTCTATAGATTGGTTCTCTCATTTACCGCCAGGTATCAAAATTTTTGATGAGTTGTCATATAAGTTTTTCAACCATTTCTTGTATAACATAGAACAAGACATTACAATCATTGACCTCTATAAAACCAAAAAAAGTCAAGGTGAATCATTTGCCTCATACCTACAAAGATGGAGACACAAAGCAAGCAAAATTAAATGGCCCATTTGAGAGAGAGAACTTGTCAATGTCTATCTCCAACGTACATGCAAATATGAATTACAACCTCACGGTTTTATGCCCGAGCAATTTTGAAGAAACTATTGAAAAGGGTATACTTATTGAAAGAGCCCTCATTGTAAGGGGAGTGATCAATCTTTACAACCCTAAAGATCAACCTTCTACTTCAAATGAAAAACACAAGATATGGGAAAAAAACAAGAATGTAACCAATGATGGAGTAGTTGACGCTAATTTTGTATGCAATGTGCAAAATCCCAATATGCCACAAAATCAGGTTCAAACAACACAAGGTTATCAACAAAACAACCAATCCAATTATAAAAAAAACAATCAACCCAGTTATCCTCAAAAAAATCATCCCAACAACCAGCAACAAAATCAAGGACAAGATAATGAAAGGAGGCCACCTCGGCAATATGACCAACCACATAGGAAATCTACTCCATTGGGAGAATCCCTTGAGGTGATAATGCACAAACTAGTTAACAAGAACCTCATCAAGATCAACGATGGGGAAAAATATGAAGAGCCTAACTTCAGACCCCCTTGGTATAATGAGAATGACCAATGTGAATTTCATAGAATCAAGGGGCATACTACCAAAAATTACATGAGACTCAAGAACATGCAAGATTTAATTGAAAAGGGAGAGGTCAACATAGAACATTGACTAAAAAATACAGATGTAAAAATTTACAAGGATCCAATCCCTGACTATTCTAGAGGAAACAAAAAGGGAAAATAACAAGATTATCGTAATGTCGCCTTCTTTGATGGTGAGGATACAATTCTAGGACATATATCTTGTGATGATCATACCATCCATGTGGTAACCATACTAGGAAGATGTCCTGAATATAATGTGACTACCTAAAGGGGAAGAGTAACAATCCAAGGAGCACCACCCCTAGTAAAAACCATGAGTAAGCCACCAAGTGACTATAGAATTGTGGAACAACTCAAGAAAACTCTGGCCTTAATTTCCATCCTCCAGCTATCAAAATTGTCACCAACACATAACGAAATATTAGAGAAAGCACTAGTTGAAACATTAGTCCCAAACAACCTTGACACAAATTAGTTTCAAGCTATGGTTGGAAATATCACACCCACCTGCAATTTATTCTTTTTTGAGAAAGACCTTTCATAAAAATCTTTCCATAATAAATCTCTTTATTTAGAACTGGGTGTCTATAAACACAAAGTCAAGATAGTACTAATAGATAATAGTGCATGTCTAAATATTTGTACCTTAAAATTTGTGAAATAATTGGCATCACTTTCAAAGCTTATGATGATATGGAGAAATATTTAGAAGGCACAATCAGGCTACCCATTCAGATAGGACCAAAAATAATAAAAAATACATGTCAAGTACTAGATCTTGAGCTTCCATGCAACATTCTCTTGGGTCGACCATGGATCCATGCTTTGAAAGCAATACCATCTGCATTCCATTAATTCCTAAATTTTCCTTATGACAATAAGGAAATTAACATATATGTTGACTCCAAACCTTTCCATTATTGTGCTAAATTGGAGGAAAAGTAAAAAAAGATTCAACAAATATCCAACAATGATATATATTTTCACTCCTTTTCATACATTGACCCAACATTAGTAGCTTCATCTTCTACTGCACCATCATCAATTGAGCTCCTTAAATCTGATACCAAGATCCAAGTACTTGACAAGGGTTGTGGGGAATACCACTTCAACCAATCTTTTTGCAATGGGATGCTCCCCCCACACTGAAAACACATGGAGGACCAAAAGAGATCAAACATGTTCAAGTCGTAATGATGATAGAAAACCAACCATCTTCACCAATTGGGGTGACATGTAGGATGAGGAAGTGTGTGAAGAAGACCTATCTTCCTAGATCTACAAAGAAGAAGGATATGAACATCCACTACCTCCCCTTCCCATTGATGAAAAAAATAGGGTATCAACTAGTGAAAAACATGGGATTCACTAGACAAGGTGGCCTTGGTCTACATGGACACGGTAGAAGAGAACCAATCATTATGGAAAAATTCCTAAAAAAATCTTGGACTAGGTTATGGTTCATCTAATGTGATTACCCCAAGTACTGAAAGCATCTCTTATGAGGAAGGAGCTACTTCTACCATTGATGAGGCATCAAATAATTGCGAACATCTAGATGAATATATGTATATCCAAAACATGTTTGAGAACCTCAACATAAATACTATCATCATTGAACCTACATCCTAACCTACATCTGATGACGAACATATCGAGATGGATTCTAATGAATATGAGTGGGATACTTGTGACTCTAGTGAGTATAACCTAGAAACCCTATTTGTGTTTGGTAAAACTAATGTCACTAACCTAGCTACAAAATCCATAAGCTTCATAGATACTCATGAAAAAACATCCTTGCATTATCCACAGTTGATAGATTGGAACCAACAACATCATACTCCAGTTTTGGAAACATTCCAGAATGATGAGGCTATTACGAAGTTCATGGGACTTCAAACCAATATACCACAAGGAGATCACAATGAATGGATTGGAATGGAACTAGATCAAGGAGCATCTTTTACAGCGAAGATTGCATCTTCCATTCGTAAAAATTGTCACGACCCCTATTTTTATGGTTCAAATTTTAAAACGTTTTATTAAATTCATTTATAAGGAAGTAAAAGTGCAATGGAATAAATAAATGAATTATATTTTAGAAAATGCATTTCTCCATTTATTGATAATGCTAGTTATTGTTTATTTGAATAAATATTTAATTGCAAATTATAATGGCTTATTTAATTATTTATGAGGATAAAATGCTTTGTATACAATAAAAATAAGATTTTATTATTATTTTCTATTTTCTATGAGAAGATAAATGTTAAGCATAAAAGGAAATATTATTTATAATTTCAAGATTAGGTTTTGAAACTGAAAAGAAGAAATCTTTAAAAGAGGGAATGATTAACGAGAAAATAACGACTTTTTACATTCTTCTTGTTTGCTATGCAAAAATAACTAAAAGGATGGCTGCCAAGAAGAGGGTTTCTGAGGTACGGTGAATACAACACGGTGGAAAGAGGAAGAAAAGTAGGAAAGAGAGGAAAAACAAGGGGAGGGAATTCTAGAAGCCAATTCCATGTTTTTAAGTCTTTTCCTTGTATTTTAATTCAAAGGTGTGAACAAATGGTTGTATTTTGGAAAAGTGGAGTTCTTCTATTTATTTATTTTTCCCCAATTGATTGGGTTTATTTCAGAAATTTTGGACCAATATTGTACATGTCTAAATCTTCCTCCTATGATAAATACCTTAATATATATGTGTAATAATTATATTATTTCTGACTGCAGCAAATTGGATCTTTGGGTGAAATACAAGTTATTTCTAGAGAAATTGCAGAGATGCTTTGCTAGTGTTGCAAAATAAAATATCCTAGATATATATATATTATATATATTTATATATATTTAGCTGTAGTGTTTATATATATATATATATATATATATATATATATATATATATATACATATATATTATATTAAAAACATTTAGTAGTCTGTTCTTATATATCTAATCTTGGAAGTTCAAATGAAATTATAGAGATCTAGACCTGAAACCGTCACTCGGAAGTGCTTCCGTAATTTACTTGTGTAAAACTTGGCTTTTAATAAATGGTGGGAGGGCACTAAGGTCACAACCGAGCCTCCCCATGGGGGTGGGCTGCACTGTGGAGGCAACACCCTCCATAAGCCGCGACCTGTGGAGGGAGCGCTACCTCCACAGGAAGCGCACCCCATGGGGGCTTCCATCCATGCCTAGCCTAATTGTATTGCACCGGTCAACATTCCTTTATTTTTATGAAAATTTTGACTTTTTAAGCCTTTGGATTTCGATGTATTTCGATTTGGATTTTTTAATTTTATAAAAATAAATAAATAAATAAATATATATATATATATGTATATATATATATATATATATATATATATATATATATATATATATATATATATATGTATATGTATATATTTATATACAAATATATATATAGATTTCTCTAGGTGTTTATACTTTGGCATGGGATAAATAAATTCTTTCATCTGATTATTTTATTACTATTTTTGTTGTTAATAAGTTTCTAGATATGCAAGTATATATATATATATATATATATATATATATATATTGGAATAGCAACAAAATTATGAAGTGCATATTGTAGATGAAAATATAAATATTTCCTTCCGTCTCTAAATGCAAATCTTATTTCTTGGCAAGAGTAATTTTCTGAAAATTAAATATGTGATAAATACAAATATAGGAAATAAGAAATAAGAAATATTGTTGTGCCTAATGAATATTTGTATATGCTTTGTGTATTTTTTTAAGGGATGTTGTTACTTTGTTTAGTGGTAATTAACTGAATGAAATTAGAAGTACATTAATTATGAAGTGATTGATGTATTGAATCTTGACTAAATAAAAGATTTGTATTTCACGAATTTGAAATAGTGGCATCATAGATCTATTTTGTATTCCATGAGTAAATTATTGTTTAAGTATTTGTAAGAATAGAAAATATATGATTTATAGAAAGATTGATGTAATTATAATTGGATATATGAAAATGAGAATGTATCGAAGGGGATTACCTTGAATATGGTGATCATTTAGTAAATTGAATGAGTGTCCCATAAACCCACTCTTGTCTCTACTCTTCTTTATTTATTGAATTGTTATGTGAGAACAAGGGAATGGTTAATGTTTGGGGGAGAAAGTGGATTTTGTTCATGGTTTTGTTACCTTATGAAATGAATATTGGAGTCTTCCAAGGGCTAGGGGAAGTGGTCTTTTGAGGTTGTCTTCTTGTAGTAATCCTTGTTATCTCCTTGTGTTGATTGTTTTGTAATCATGGGGTAATTGATGATCGTTAGTCTTGCACTGAATGTTCACCCACGTGGCTATAAAATGTGAGAGAGAAGGGTTATGCCTCACCTTATTGTTTATGTGGAGGAGTTTCATGGTTGTGCAATGGTTTGCTCTTGTTTTATTGAGGTCTCCTAGTTGTCAATAGAAAGATATTCTAAGTATGAGTCTCATATAGAAAGATAAAGTTTAAGATTTGAGTATGAAATTGGAGTTATTTTTATCACACTTGATCTATATATGTATATAAATGTAGGTTGCAAATAATTTGAGCATATTGCATAATTAGAGATTTAATAAAGAGATAACTAGATGTTAAACCATACCTTTCTTTATTATCATTGCGTACCAAATTCCTTAGTAGAGGACTACTTTGAGATCTTATTGGTTTTGTACATTATCTTTATCTATCTTATATGATTTCAAATCTTTCTGATTTGGAGGATGAATGCATTGAGTAGGCTTGCAATGGTATCAATTCCATGCATGTATTAAGGATTTCATACTAAACATATTATTTACAGTTTTTGATGTTGTTTGTAGGACAAATTCAAATTTTATAAGAATGTATACTCATATATTTTCATTATCTTATATATGTATTCTCATACATACATGAGCTATACCTTCTTAACTCTTTTATAGTTTTCCTCTCTTATCGTTGAAACCTTTGTGAATCAATAAGTCTTGAAACAAGATTTTTGTTATAACTGCATAGGCATGTGTGCATTCTAGCAGGCTTAGGATTACTTTCATGAACCTTTATGTGATTGGCTTATAGCTATAAGTGTACTTGTGTGTTAATTGAGAGATCATTGGAGGTAGAACAGTCTTATTTGTAAATACTTGGGAGCAAACTCATGATAGTGTTGGAATTACCGTAAATTTTCATATGCAAGGATGATGCATTGGTGAAACTTGTAAATGTTGCTTATTGACTTATGTAAACTGTAAAGGAACTTCCTTATGCTCCTTTTTGCGAGTGATATCCATGATATCCAGAAATATGTAATGGATGGCCATGGCAATGAGACTGTATGATCATTTCCAGTGAGGCAAATTGTAACCATTGAGATGTTGTAGCTAGTAAGGCTCTGCCAGTAAGGCACTTTTACAAGTGGTTTTTCACCCCTACAAGGGTTTTCCACTCATGAAATTCTTTGTGTTATGACTCTTCTATGGATGCATTGATGATCTTGTTGTTTCTATTATTTGTATTACAATATTTGAATTTATGTGTATTGTGTATCATTGTGAATGCCTTCATGGCTAGATTATGTAAAGGCACGACCTTGTGTAGATATTTTTCAATGACTCGTTAATGTATGGAAATCTTTTTGTAAGGATAATGAAGTAATTTAATTATCTCTCTTTTTCTGCACCATGGTACAATTAATTTATTCTATTAAATTATTTTAGAAATTAAAGGACATAATTCATAAGTGAGTTTACTGGACCTTACAAAAATAAACAATAAAATTTAAAAATCAAAAAGAGGTCCCCTAAATAAAACCACAATGTAGCTTTATCGGATTCAAAAAAGAGAAAAAAAGGACACTTCTGAAGGTGAAAATTTTTCTAAGATGCTTGAAGATGGGAAATTCAATCTCCCCACCATAGAATATCAAGATAAATCATCACTCCTAGTTGAAGATTCCAAACCAATCAATGTATACCTAAGGCTTACAAGATAGCTTTTTTGTATACCAATAACATATCTGACTATGAAGCACTAATCACAGGATTGAATATGGCCATAGAATGGATGATGAAGGAACTACAAGTTTATGGAGACTCTCAACTGGTAATAAGGAAAGTAAATGATGAGTATCAAATAAAGGATGACAAGATTATGCCATATAAAATAATGGTGGACAATTTCAAATAGTACTTTGTCATCATCACCTTTGAACAAGTTCCCAGGATCAACAACAGAGCAACCGACACTATGGAAATAATAGGCTCACTCCTCGACATTCCACAAAACATCCCAAAATATAAATTCCTTGTGGATCAACTCCTTATCCCAGTATTCAATTGTGACTATGGGAATTTTCCTAGGGTTAGCAAATCAAATGTAAAACATGAAAACCCAAAGTGATAATGAAGTGGAAAGGAATAAAATGAAAACAAATGAAACAATCTCACCAAAATGTCTTCATCCTCCATGGCTGACCTCCATTATACCTTCTCAACTTGCTGAAAATATGATGTTGCCCTCAGATTTATGATGAGCAATCTAATGATAATGACAAGCCCTAAGCAAATGTTGAAGGATTTAAATATAAAATTGCAAGAATGCAAGATGATGATGAAGAAGAAGTTGATAAGATTAAGAGACTAAGAGATATCCTAAGATGAAGAAAAAATTGGCATTTTATAAAAAATGCAATTTTGTATGGACGGATGAGATTAAAGATTGATAAGTGCCCTAGAATCTATGGTCAAGATTCAAAATAACAACCCACAATTAGGGTTAGGGAAACATTAGGTCAAATTTGAAATGAATGGACAAGATTGATTTTTAGAAAATCAAATCAAGGGTTGATAATGCATGTGACAAGAAGATATTGGGCACATAAAATGAAGTTGTTGGAGAATCAAATAAGAATTTAAAATTATTTGATTCAAGAAGTGATGTTGACCTTTTGAATTAAAAATTAATTTAATTCAAAAGTGGTGGGATCATGTGATAGTAAATTATTAATTTGAATTATTTACTTAAAAGAGGGAAATTAGAAAGTGGGACTATTTTAAATAAATAACTTTATTTAAAATGAACACAAAAAAAGAGGTGACAATAATTAAATAGATTAAAGAATTTATTTAATTATAAGAGGAATTTTTAAGAATTAGTGACATATTAAATAAATAAATAGAATTTATTTATTTAATAATCAGGAAGACATAATGGTCAAAAATAATTAATTAAATTAAGAGATTTATTTAATTATAGGAAGACATTAGACAATTAGTGACACAATAAATAAATAAATAAAATTTATTTATTTAATAATCAAGAAGAATAAAGAGAACATGAAATAATTAAATAATTATGAATTATTTAATTAATAGCCGAAAGTGAATCAAGGACATAATTAAAATGTCTTAATTATGCTAGGAAGAAAAAGATTAAAAATAGAGCTTGCAGGCTTAGGTCATTTTTATGTGTCTACATTTGCCCCTCTTTGTCATAATGTAGCCTATCACATTGTGGAAAAAAAAAATAAGTCAAAAATATGCCCCAGTGCAAAATAGGATGAGGAAGGATGACGAGGAGGGTTGCGGTATGCCCCCTCGAGAGGACAGTTGGGTTCTGAGGATACAAGTGTGCTCTCGAAAATGGACAAGAAGACTAGAAGATGACAGGACAAGAAAGTGTTAGTGCAAAAGATATGGATGATGATATGGATGCAATGCTTATATGAGATGAGTGAGAGAAGATGACAAGACAAAAGGAGATGCATGTTAGTTCCTAGACCAAATCCTTCAACATATTACCATAGGACTTTAATATTTATTGCTCTTAATCATCATTGGGTGGTAAAAAAATGACACAAATGGACAACAAACACCATGGTATGACATAGACCAAGGTGTGAAAGGTCATCCACTTGCAAAATAGACAGTCACAGACAAGGAATGTCTTAACTCATACTAGAGGCCCATTTGCCCCAGTCTTTTTGTCAAGACAATCCATAGATAGCAGTCAAAGAAAAACATAATAGGTCATGAGACATCATCGCACCTCTAAATCCTTCATGGGACATCCTTAAGGTAGCTAGTAACATGACCAAAATATAAGTCAATAAAAAGATAAGACAAAATAGCCAAAAATTAATAGCATTTAATTGTATTGCCAATGTTTGTTTGCCGAAGATTAATTGTTTGATAGTTTGACAGTTTTGATGGTTTGATGGTGCTTAAGGTCAGGAAGGACACATCCTGAAAAGGAAAATGAAATTTTGACGAGGTCCAAATCCAAGAAGGACACATCTTGAAGAGGGCCAAAAAGTGATGAGATTGAAATTTTCACTAATGTTTTGGCAAGCTGACTAATGTTGACTGTATAATTGTTTGGCTTATGTTGTCTGATTTTGACCAATTTTGACACTGACATTTTGAAAGACTGTCTTGTGTCAAGTGCGTCTAAGTCTACCTATTTGACTGACATAACCATGTTTGACTTGTGATTTGTATTTGGACAAACCTAGAAGGACTGACCTAATGTCTCGGGGATTCAAAGATGAATCTTGCCTACATAGCAAATACGCGAAGACAACGTAGTTCAGACCAATGACAAAGATTGATTGACGTGACTGACTGGATTGATAAGACAAGCATTGAATTTGTTTTTGGGATTTTGACATTGATTTGGATGCTTTTGTATTTTCTTTAGGACATTTTTCAATTTTTAGGTCTTTTTTCAAGACTTTATACGATTTTTAGAACTTTTTTTAGGACTTTTTCATATTTTTAGGACTTTTTCAGGACTTTATCCAATTTTTAGGACTTTTTGAGGTTTTACGAAAATTGCAACAAATCCATGTGAATGATGCCGACGCACATGAATCCAAGGACAACCATGATTTTTCCGCTAGTCAAGATGAATACCAATTGACAAGTGATGATGACAACGACAACGTTGTTTGATGTGGGAAGGACACATCCCGAAACAACATGAAGATGACAATGATATGACAAGAGGATAAAATTCTACACAAGGGCCAGGGACAAAGCCAAGGAATGTTTTGGATGATGTGCTAGGTTTGTAATATTGTTGCATTTTGAATGACTTGATGAGGACTAGATGGGATGACGAGGGATATTTAGACCATTGACAAGGGAAATCAAGATGGGCGATAGGTATAAAAGGACAATGGATGGCTTTGGTAAAAGATAGGAGACATGGATGGCTTGGACTAGGAGAATTATCATATGGTCTCCAAGGATCATGTTGCATAGTGAAAAGGAGGCTATGAAGGTAATGACATGATATTCAATGACTAAGGTATGACTAGAAGATAGACATGTCAAAAAGTTTTCCAAAGCATGATTTGTGTTTTTACCCCAGTCTTTGTTAGGATCAAAATAGGGGGGAAAATGGATGGAAATGATAAGGTTTAGATGGGTAGATGGAAATTTCATGCGAAGGGAATGGGAGATGAGATGACTTGCCCCCAAGTGCAATGGTCCACATAGATGATTTATTCTACACATGATGCTTGTTTGCCAGGTTTTCATCATGGTACTTATCCAAAGCGCCTATTTGCTAGGTTTTCACTGTTGGATAAAAGTTTTCTCTTTACTATTTTTGATATTTTATGATTTTTTTGGTGTCACCAAGATGCCTATTTGCCAGGTTTTCATCAAGGTGACAATTTTTTTGATTTTTCAATTTTTTTGTATTTTTGCATTTTTGTCGAATAGCCTTGATGCTTTAGATGGCCACTAACCATGTCGAATCCTTTGATAGTACCAATGTAGAGAATGGTGCCATGACATACCAATAATGACCTTTCTGAAGTAATTTCCTTGTCAGGATGAGAGCACTTGCATACAACTGATTGATGTCATTGTGATCCTTGTTGATACTAGAGTTGGCCTTATCAAAATACGCACATCGTGATAGAGTACCATGAGAGTTCTTATAATAGAGAGTTGTTGCCAAGATGCGATGGATTTGTGACATGGGATGTTTGGATTTTAAGGAGGATGTAGGATTATGATGGATGATGGTGGACGTGGACGGGTTGGTTGGATGTTTGGATTTATTGGTTTTTATTCTCCAAACTTTAGGTGTCGGGTTAGGAAGTTGTTTGGAACCAACATCTTTATATGTCTTTTTTGATGGCCATTTTGATAGAGGTGGACATGTATTATATGTGGGAGTCCACTTGTGTGGTGGCTCCACATTTTGATTGACTTTTGGCATATTTTCTTTTCCTAATTCATTCTTTTCTTGACTTGACCCATTTTTTTTTGGGATCCATTTTAGCTTTATTTGTCCACTTGACTTTTTGTCTGATTTCCTGGCCTTTGACATTTGATTTTGGATTTTGGATTTGTAAGAATTTTGTTGGTTCCATGTGGAGGGTTTATTCATGATGGAATGATTATTTGGGGTGTGGAGGGAAGGGATGTTAACAACAATCTTATTACAAGGACTACTCATGATACCCATTTTGATGTTCATACCTAATAAAGTTGCCCCCAATATTGAGGAGGGAACACTAACATCATTAGATTTTTTGACTGATGAATAGCCAAGAACTTGATGTTCATAATGTGCTTGAACTTGAATGGGTTCCAAAATTCCTTGCTCGTGTAGGCCTAATCCTTTTCCATGATAATGCATGTTCTGACAGATTTTGTTGGCGATGGGATACTTGTTACTTTGGAAGCAAGACGCTAACCCATCCTTATTATGGAAATTAATGCTTGAAATCTTTTCCTCTATAAGGAAGCCTGCTCTAAAAAAGATAGATGATCCTAATTGATAGGATGTTGTAGCTTTACTGATATGTTGGATAGATTTCTGATTGTCATCTTTGGTTTGATTTTTTGTCATATCAGATTCTAATGATTCTGTTGGTGCTTCCAAGTCTATGTCAAAACCATCTTCATGGTCATTGTCATAGAGCCCACTGAATTCAGCTATAGCTTGATCATTTTCAAATATGTCCATGCTAGGAGACTTGTTCTAGGGGAAGATCATCTATGTGTTCCATGGAGGCAAGTGTCTCATTATTGGTAGTGTCAATGTTGGAAGCTTGGAGAGGGTCATCTTCAAGTGTTTCATCATGAATGGCATATAGGTCAAGGAGTGGATCATTTTGGAATTCTTCAAAAGTAGTGTCTTGATCAAAGATGGGCTCAGTTGGAATGACATGATCGAAAATAGGGTCTTGACCAAGGATAGGTTCGTCTTGAATGACATGGTTTTGGATGGACTCTTGATCCCCTACAGTACTTATTAGCAAAAGAAGCTCTAATAGGTAGGATAGCTAAATGAGTAATGATATTGAGTGATTTTGACATAGAGTACATGGAAAAAAAATCTATCAAAGGACAAATAATAGTATATCAACTAGAAAATGCACTAATGGAAGATCATCATACGTTAACAATAGAATTCCTAGATGAAAGCATATTGCTGACATAATAGTTAAGCCATTGGACCTTGTAATTTGACGGGTCCCACACTCAACATGAATTAGAATAGGTATTTTATTTCTCACACCGTAGGGAGATAGTATACCTAAGGCTCACAAGATATCTTTTTTGTGTACCAATAACATCTCTGAATATAAAGCACTAATCACAAGATTGAATATGGCCATAGAATGGAGGATGAAGGAACTACAAGTTTATGGAGACTCTCAACTGGTAATAAGAAAAGTAAATGATGAGTATCAAACAAAGGATGACAAGATTATGCCATATAAAATAATGGTGGACAATTTCAAATAGTACTTTATCATCATCACCTTTGAAAAAGTTCCCACGATCAACAACAAAGCAATCAACACTATGGAAATAATAGGCTCACTCGACATTCCACAAAACATCCCAAAATATAAATTCCTTGTGGAGAAACTCCTTATCCTAGTATTCAATATCCTAAAATCAGAACTGATTTGTGATGTTTTTGGTCCTAACTCACCATGGTACCAAGATACATTTGACTATATCCAACATGGTATCATACCTCTTGACTTAACGATAAACCAAAATAAAACCTTTATCCGTAGAACATCCTAATTCACCATCTTAGGAGATACCATATATAGATGAAGTCTAGATGGAACATTTCTTCGATGTCTCAACATGGAAGAAGTGAAAACTACTTTAGAGGAAGTGCACAAAGGTATTTGTGGGTCTCACACTAGTGGACATAATCTAGTATAGAAATTGCTAAGAACAGGGTACTATTGACCCTCAATGGAACAAGAATGCATCCATTAATTAAAAACATGCCATCAATGCCAACAACATAGTGATCTTGTTCATGCACCAACATAAGAACTAAGACCTATAACAACACCATGGCCTTTCTCATAGTGGGGATTAGACTTGATAGGTAAGATAACTCCCACTTCATCCAATGGGCATAAGTTCATTATCACTACAACTAAGTACTTCACAAAGTAGATAGAATTAGTTCCATTAACTTCCATCACAGGGAAATAGATATCTAAGTTCATCTTGAATTATTTGATATGTTGATATGAAATTCCCCAAACTATCATAACATACAATGAAACCCCATTCAAAAAACAAGATGTTAATGAGCTTTGTTCCAATTTTTCTATCCAACAACAATTCTCAATGCCCTACCACCCCCAAGGAAATGATTAGGTTGAAGCATCCAATAAAACCATCTTAAAAATACTAAAAATAACTATTAATGATGCTAGCCATGATTGGAATTTTCAACTAAACCCAACCCTATGCACTTACCGAACCATTCGTACACATACATGTGCCACACCTTTTTCCTTGGTATATGAATCTAAATCAATCTTACCTATAGAAGTTGAGATACCCTCACTGTGAGTATCCCTAAAAGGAATGGTCAACAATGAGGAATATGAGGTATCCAAATTGAATGAGTTGGAACTCGTAGATGAAAGGAATTTGAGTGCATTAAACCATCTTTAGGTTTATTAGAAGCAACTCAAATGAAGCTACAACAAAAAGATAAAAAATAGAAGCTTTCAAGTTGGTGACCTAGTACTAAAAGAGGATAAAAAATCCAACTGAATCAGGATGGGAAGGGGAAGTTTGAACCAAACTAGATAGGTCCTTTCATCATCACAACAAGCTATGGCTCTAGATCTTATCAATTGGCTACTCTTGAAGGAGAACATTTAGCCAGAAAATTGAACAACAACCATCTTAAAAATTTTATACTTGAACACATTAGAGTATCTTAGCAAAAAAAGCTAAAAAAGTAAAAAAAAGAAAAAAATCAAAAATCAAGAAAAAAGTAAAGAGAAAGAAAATGTCCTTAAATGAAAACCACTTTGTAGTGCTTCTAAGATAGGTGCATAGTGAAAACTTGACAAACAGGTTCTACGTTTGAATAAGACTTGCATCTTTATCTATCAACACTATATGAAGCATCCACCCATTCATCTCATAATAAAATGTGCAAACCAAGCATGGCTCAATGATTGATCAAGTGTTGAACCTTGGTGCACCATCACAATATGTCTCCCCTAATAAAGTTAATCTTGTCTCAAACTGGGGGAAACTTCCTGAAACTGGCAATAGATTGGATCCTTGTAAATCCCATCACAGTCGAAAAACTATCAAAATAAAAAACATCTAGAAAACAAACAAAATAAAAACAAATTCAAAAACATCAAAATCCAAAAACATGTTATGCTTTGAGTCAACGCTAGTCAAACTACGTGGTCTCTATGTGTATAAAATAGGCAAGAGTTATCTTTGATCAGCCCCCAAGGCATTAGGTTAGTCCCCTAGGTATCCATAATGGTCTTTTAACTTAGTCAAAAATTAAAAATTAAAAAAAAACATCAAACAACAAAAAAATTCAAAAATATGTTCTTATCAAAATAAATGAACTACAAGCCTCTATGTGGATAACATAGGCAAGGAAATCACAACTGATGAGCCCCCGATGCCCTATGTTAGTCCCCCAAAACAAAAAGAAAAACATTCAAATATCCTATCAAAATCCAAAAACAATTTCAATCAATATGGTCAAAATACGATGTCTCTACATTCATCATGTAGGCAAGGCTAATCTCTAATCAGCCCTTGAGGCACTAGGTTAGTCCCTTTAGGTCCACCTATTTGTTTCTAAAATTCCCAAAAACAATAGAAAACATCAAATAAATTCAGAAAATCAACAACATCCTATCTCCATTGTCACTTATTTGCAAAAAAAAATCATTCATAATAAACAATCATCACCCTCACTCTTTCACAACGTAAACAACAAACAAAATAAACTTCAAAATAAAAATTCCAAAGTGAATATTGAAATTATTGGATCACAATCAAGTTAAAACAATGCCTAAGTATAGACTACCATACATATTTGAAAATCATTATAAACAATCCTAAACATGAGTCTTAATGGATAAAACATTCCTACAATAGACATCATCAATGGATTTCATCATGAAATATCAAAAAAACTATGGAAAGTGATATTGCAGCATCGTTTATCTTTTTATAGTCTTATCTTTTTGATTTATCTTAATACCAAATTCCCAAGATCTCTCGAGGATGTCCATAAGGATTTAGAGAAGAATGAATGGTGGCATTAACTATTAATTTTTGTTTGTTAGATGTTTTTGTGATACTACCACAGTGAATACTTGCATTGTTCTATGTATGAAAGTTGTTTTGAAATGATTTGTGTAGAAGTTGCATGTTAGGTATTTCATACCTCTCTAGGTAACTAGTCCAAAAAGTTTTAAAACACCTCAATCATCTACTCTAACAAGGTTTGCATATGTCTAGTATGAGCAAGAATATTCTTTGTGTATCGATTTAAAATCCACGCAATGGATACAACGCCACCTTGTTTATTAATACCCCGGTGCATTGTGTATGTTTTCTATATCAATAAGGATTGCTAAAATATACAAAGCCTCTATGAAATCAAAATAAAAAATCATCAGTAACTAACAACATCAAATATCTATCCATCTCTAAATCATCAAACACTTCTTTTAACTAACAACTCCATCCTACATCCAAAAATTCATCAGTAAACATCATTTATAATCATCCATCATATATAGACATCCATCATAGACATAATAAATCATCATTCATCACATAGATATATAAATCATCCATCTGTCCACATCATATGCATACATCAGAAAAGTACAAAACATACACATGTATACATCATCATCCATAATAATCTCATAACACATTATAAAGTTGAATTGAAACAAGGTACATTTAATATATCATCAAAAATAAGAATGTTAAAACATTATCAAGTAAAATGAGTTATATCATATACAAAAAATACATATATACAAGGCCTTAGTCGAGCCGATGAATGTATATATAAAAATCATTTCTAAATAAAGTCTCTAGTATAAAATACATCATAAAAGATCAAGAAAACTTAGCCTTGATGGCTATCCTGAGGTGTGGATCTCTGTTGCTCTTGGCTTTGATGTGGAGATGGCTATGGCATGACTAGAGGCTAATCAAGCTACCTGACTGAATGACCACCTAACTTTGCACCTGTTTGGGTACTCAAATCTCCAAAATGAGGCTGTCTCTGTGCTCTAGGAATGAAGCCTTCATAGAGTGTGATAATATGCACATCTCTATAATAACTACTCTCGATCAACCTAAGGTTGAGCCATGGGAATGGACGAGGCAACTAATTTTTTTGTGACTAGTTAAATCTACCTCTTTGTGGCTAGCTCCTGCCTAGCAACATCTCTCTCCTATTTGAACCCATACCTCTCCTACCTAGCAACATCTCATTTTGCAGTCAATATCACCACGAGTGCCTTAACATCCTACCTCTATGCAATATTTACATCTGTCTTTTTTTTCAATTGGACAATCTATGTTGCCACTACTGCATCCCCAGGTGGGGGAGGACCCTATGGTACTGGTTGATCATGCTGCATCAGATCAAGTTGCTATTTATTCTGTTGATCTTACTATCCATCTTGTTTAGCTGTAGCCAACTACTCTACAAAAAACCTAATTCATTGTCTCTTGCTCCTATGGCTGGTCACACCTACTCTCCCTATGGTCGACCTAGTGCCAGTAGGATCTATAAATTAAAGTAGAACACAACAAGCCCAGCACTACTCATACTCACGTGTTGTACCCGAATCTACCAAACCTACTAGCCAACCTCATCCAAATCAGAAAAGATGGTGGAAATTAGCTATAACATCTAGAGAAGAGGCCTATGGTCCCCACACCTTAACCTCTTGGGTGGTCTTCCTGAAACAAGCATAGTAGTTGTAAGTGTGAATAAGGTGAAAAGCAATAAAACACTTCTTAATGAAACATTGTATCAAAGATTAAGCTAATAATCAACTGAAAGCATCTCGTTGTATCATATTTTTAAAGATTTATTAAGCTATGTGCTCTCAGATTTAAATAACACTATAAATGTTAAAATGACAATCTAAAGAATGGAATGATGCTGATATGATGCTAATATGATAAAATAAACTAGTATAGCATGAATTGACATGAAAAATGATAAATGCAGCTATAGGAGGCAACCATGATATGATGCTTGAATGTTGGATGGTGGATGCTTGAATGCTTGAATGCCTATAGAGTAAGAGTGCATAAGTTAGAAAATTTGGATCCTTTCTTGGTTGAATGAGGCTTTATTTATAGATTTCCTGGCTATAGAAATGCATAGGGATGGAAAAGAGAGGCTTGGATTCAATCTAGAGGATTGAATGGTGAGAGATGGAGGAGATTGAGATAATTTTGGAGATTGTCTCTACCCATGAAAACACCAAGCAAGAGAAGAGGAAGGATTGATGGAGGAGGATTGAGAGATAAATTTGCAATTTGTCTCCAATTCTTCCCATGAAGTTTCAATCAATTAATTTTGACATGATTTTAGACATAAATTAGACATAGGATATCTAATTTGATTTTGAGGAAATATAGAGGAATATTCCTTATGCCTTTATTTAAATATTTTTGATTTATTTAAATTAGCAAAAGAAGGATAAATAATTTAATAAAACACACTATAGAAGTTGTTTATTAAATTAAATAGAAGAATATGGTAATTAATCAATAAAGTGTTTAATCTTTATTTAATTAATCTAAGATTGATGTGATAGAATAAAATAGGGAAATGATAATTAAATCAAACAAAGTATTTAATTTTGTTTATTTAATTAAGATTAGAAGAATTTAAATGTGAATGTGAACGTGAACTATATAAATAAATATTTATATTTATTCAAACAGTAGAGGAAATTAGGATAATTAATCAAATAATTCATATTTAATTAATCGGATTCTCTAGACCATTTTTAGGTGTATACATTTTTTCCCTCTTTGAAGTGATGTGTTTACACATTGATTTGAAGAAAATTTTGCTGCTACTGCCAGTATCGATGAAAAAAATTCAGTGTGCCCCAGACATGCCCCAGATATTGATTTTCAGATGATTGCCGATAATATGCCCCCTCGGGAGATAAATTAATGATTTGATGATTTTTTAGAATTTTAGAATTTTGATGATGATTTGATGAAAAAAATAATTTATCTCTCGACATTGATGAATAAAAATATAGCCTATGGTTGAATTTCAATTAATTCCATGAATAAAATTAATTAAAATAAAATAAAACCCACCAAAATCCCTTTTCAAAAAGCTATATAAGGTCCAAAAGGTCATTTTCAAAGTCATTTGAACCTTTTGACTTTCAAAATCCAGTGAGAGAGACATTTCATCCAACTGGAGCAAAATGCCAATCCCTTACCATACTCATCGTTTCGAGCGCGTACAACATCACCAATAGCCGACTGCCTACGGACCTCCGGTATGTACCCATAATCCACCTCATTTTTTGTGCATTTTTTTTTTTTAATGTATTTTATATGTTTTGGCATTTTTTGTCTAGTTTAGCACATCCAAGTCGCGCTGTAGCACTTTGCACTCTGGTGTAGCACATCCACTGTCTGTTTTAGCGCTTTGAGATTTAGCGTTTGCATTATTTTCTCTAGCGCTTTCATGACTTAACGCTTAGGTAGTTAAGTTTAGCGCTTTGATGCCAGATCCTAGTGTCTAGAATGTTCTAGCGCTTTTATGTGGTTAATTAGTGCATCGATGGTCTATTATAGTGCTTCTGGTAGAGTAGCGCTTTGATGGACTATTTTAGCACATCGATGCGGTAAAATAATGCTTTGGGTGAAGTGGCGCTTTGGATGCCTGTTATAGCGCATCGAAGTGATGAAATAGTGCTTTGGGTAAAATTGTGCTTTGGGTGCCTGTTTTAGAGCATCTGAATGATAAAGTGGCGCTTTTGATTTTTAGCGCTTTGGATGCTTGTTTTAGCACATCCATGACAGATTTCCAAATTTTGACATAGATAAAGTTGATTTTTTCCAATTTCGATCATGTCCATTCTTTGGTTTGGTATGATTGATAATCCAAATATCCTGATGATTGATTCTGATGATTAAATAAGAGTTACTCTCATGATAGGTGAGAAATAATCCTATTTGTGATGATCCTCATGATAGGTGAGGAATGATTCAATATCTGATAAACCTCATAATAGGTGAGATTAGATAATGTTTGTGATGAACCTCATGATAGGTGAGGTTTGTT
Source organism: Sequoiadendron giganteum (assembly GCA_007115665.2). Lineage (NCBI taxonomy): Eukaryota > Viridiplantae > Streptophyta > Pinopsida > Cupressales > Cupressaceae > Sequoiadendron > Sequoiadendron giganteum. The sequence continues at coordinate 414,947,561 of CM021109.1, forward strand.
GATGTTTGTTCATGAATTTTGATCGAAAATTCTTACCAAAGTTTGATTAGACCTAATAGTAGAATGACTTTTGATTTCTTGACATAGTGCACTGATTGTAGATTTTTTTATGATGATAGGAGTGTCTAGGTAATCTCCAGATGCGAGAGCAATTTCCTTGGACTATCGATTTGATACCGCATCTAACTCTAGATGAGATTCAAATCATAGGTCGATGTGGCCTTATCATTTTACTTGATATGCCCTAGATTAGGATTAATCAGGGTGTTCTTACCACTTTGGCCAAGCGGTGGCACAATGACCATAAAAATTTCCATTTACCCACTGGTGAGATGACGGTCACACCTGAGGATGTGTGGCGGATCTTGCAGATTCCATTTATGGGAGAGATTGTGGTCTACAATTCACATGAGGCTAGTGGGAGAGATGCTCTCCGCAGAGTGTTTCAGGATTAGCACATTGCAGGTCTGAGTGTCCGATGGAGGATGATTGTTGATGTGTATGCTTCACTACTAGCAGTTCTTGATGGATTCATTGGAGGTTTCCTTTATCCTGATCGTAGGTCAAAGGGATTCTTTGTGGGTTGGGACTAGATTTTGGAGAGCATGGTCGTACATGGTATGAGATATGCATAGGGGATGTGCATGTTGGCACATCTCTACCACAACTTACATTCAGTAGTGTATTTGGGAGCATGTAGTTTATCAGCTGGGATGACACTTCTACAGGTGTGGGCATGGGAGAATTTTTCCATTGCTTGACCATTTCTAGTTTTGGATAGACCAACAGGTAGACCGTATGTTTTCAGATACAGAGGTCAACTTACCCAGGCTCAGATGGGTAAGTTGGAGCATTGGAGATGAGTGTTGGATGATATAGAGAGTGTCATTTGGTGGCTATATCTAGACTATGAGTAGTGGGATGAGGATGACACAATACTTGGATACCTTTGTGATTCCATGTACCTGATTGGCAGGACACCTTTTGTTTTAAAGATATTTTTATTGTGGTGAGTGTATAAAGAGTACGACATTGTACAGTGTATGCCTTAGGGAGTAGCTCATTATGCCAGGCGATGTAGTGATGTAGCGGATTGGGGACCATGTCTGTCATATGAGACCATTGTAGAGGGGTACAAGGCTCTGCAGCCGTCAACCTGGGACATGCGTAGAGATATTGCGGAGGCACTTGTGATAGAGGAGTATGCAAATTTTTTGGCATTGACTCCACATCCTCGCATCACGATTCCTGATGAGCTAGCACCATTACCCATGGAGGATGATGTTGTCGAGGGTTCCGAGGAGAGCAGTGAAGGTGATACTCCATCAGGTAGTAGTACAGAGAGTGGTAGTGATGACAGTGATGGTGGAGGTGGAGGTGGCAGAGGGGCTGGATCAGTCAGTGTTGGTCCATCATCTAGTAGGCATCGCAAGAGGCGAGCAATGGCAGTGCTGTTAGTTGATCACCAGAGTTAGATTGCTGGTTTATGGGTGCAGGTATAGACCTTATAGGGATAGTTGGTACAGGCCTAGGGTTTGTTTGTTCTGAAGCAGACTCAGATGCAGATTCAGGCATAGGCCCACGCTTAGGCATTAGCGTAGATATAGGGACAATTGGCCACTATTCAGACTCAGGTTGTTACTTTAATAGCTAAGCGAGAAAATTCTAGGTAGATTGTCGAGAGGGCATAGGAGACGACCGAGACCTTACAGAGAGTGGCCGATGGTACTTCAATTGCAGAGTACATGAGAGAGATTTTGCGGGTTGGTCGAGAGGCTGAGTTCTACAGGGGTAGATATCATGATGCAGTGCCTACTGATCATAGAGTCAACTATGCCCCATCGATATTTGGTCGGACTCACACCTGGACAGTCAGTGAGGGTGTGACATAGCCTCCTCGAGGAGATCCCAGAGATCCTGATCCTTCCAGGGGTGGTGGTGGTATTGGTCCCGTTGAACCTGCACATTATGGAAGTAGAAGATCCTAGATTCCATTGTGATATCAAGATTTTCTTTTTGAGATATGATGTATACTCTGAGTTGGCTCATTTTTGATGATGTATCTTTATTTCAAACTTCATTGTATACTTGACATTGATGATATATATGATATGTAGTTGATTATTATTGATCTATGATGGTTTATGATTTCTATGTGATGATGTATCATGTGATGTTTCTATAATGAATGCTTTAATTTCCTATAATGATTCTATGATGAATGCATGTGCAAAATATATGATGTATGGATGTATGATGTAATGTATGAAGTTCTAAGTGATGAATCCATTTTATTTTAAATGTGATAATGATAATAAAATGATGATCTTATGATGAATGATAATGAATGGATGATGAAATTTTTGTGATTCATTTTATGGATGACAAATGATGTATGGGTTAAATATTGATCAAATGTATATGATAATAATGTAACGAATGATATGATGTAATGAATCATGATGTATTTATTTAAATGATATGATGTGAAAAATAATGGTACGTTTAAATGCATAATTTATTTGATGCAAAATGCATGAATGATGAAATGATGAAAACTTAATGATGAGATGATTTCTACATGTTTTTGATGATTTTTGATTTATGTCAAGTATACTCAGTCATATAAAATAATCATTAATTGGATCCCTTTATGCAACAAATACTCTGTAGATAATGAATTTATGATGAATGCGGTCTAATTTTAACATGCAACTATATGCAAACCATTGTCATTTTAACAGTACTTTATGTTTGGTATCATCATAGAGATTTTATTGGATGTTGAAAGTGAGTACAAGCGTTAATGGTATGTGTTAGACCAATGACGACCTGAGTACTTCTTTCATGATTTTTGATATTGCAAGCGAACACAAGCATCTAGGTATAATTGAACTGAGATGACCTGAGCATTCATTGCATAAATAGGTAGTGATTAATCATTTCAATGTGTGAATTCTGAATGTCATCGGTGATACATTCGCATAGCACATCCCTCGACAATTCACACATTGATATGATTAACTTACAGACAATAGACAATAAAAATATCATTCTTCTTCCTTGTTTCTCTAGTGTAATACATCATCGAGCTACTCTAAAGAAATGATAATATTTAATCAAAAATACAATTTATTCACTTTTTACTTAGAGTGTTTCAAATCATTATTCAAATTTTAGATCATCCATCTTGATTTTGTGATGCTTTTTGTGATTTTTGAGATTTTGACCAAAGACCTAACTTACTAACCAATTCTAGGGGTCTTGGGGGCTGATCAAAGATTATCCTTGCCTACGTTACACATGCAGAGACCACGTAGTTTGACTAACACAAACTCATGATTTTGGTTTTTCTTTTCTAGACTGACTTTTTGACATGTTTTTGGATTTTCTAATATGATACAAATGTTTGATGCTTTTTTGATGGTGATTGATGTTGCGCATTGATGATTGTTTTTGTTTTTCTCATCATAATTTTGTTTGCCCTTTTGGTGAAACCGATGTTTTCGTTGCCCCTAGTGATATCCAGATGCCTGCCCCCAAGCTTTGGAGTGAAACTTGACTATGTGAAATGATTTGATAATGGATGCAATGATGGCAATGCTAATGAAATGATATGAAATGGTAATGGCTGCCAGACTAATGATCCTGATACGTAATAAAATAGATGGGAAAGCTAATTTAGAATCACATACAATGCCTATTTCCAGGTTTTCACTATATGTTTTGATTACACTCCTTGTTTTGTATATTTTTCTTTTTTCTTTTTCTTTTTTTTTTGTATTTTATGTTGCCAAGACGCCTGTTTGCCAGGTTTTCACCAAGGAAACCATTTTAAAAAGTTTGACCCATGCACTAGGAATCTAGGTGTAGAACTTTCTGAGATGGATACTGTTGATAGGTTCATCAAACAAATGCCCTTCTGACATTGACAGTTGATAAGCCCCTGATCCATACACTGATATGATCACAAAAAGACCCAACCAGTTAGGCTCAAATTCCCCTTGCTTTTCCCTATCCTATTGATTTCTCGGGTTTTCTTTTAGAACCAAATCACCAACTTAAAAAATCCTAGTTTTTACCCTATGATTGTAACTTCTTGATATTCGTTGTTGATATGTTGTGAGATGATTAACAGCTTGTTGACGATGCTCATCTAACAATTCTAGTTCTTGCAGTCTGGATACCCTATAGTCTTCATCTAAAATGATTCCTTTGAGTGATACATGAAGTGATGGAATCTCTACTTCAATAGGTAGTATGGCCTCCGATCCATATACCGAGGCGTATGGTGTTGCTCCTGTTGGTGTTCTGATACTGGTTCTGTAGGCCCACAATGTAGGATTGAGTTGAATATGCCAATCACGTCCAACATCGTTTACCATCTTCTGGAGAATCTTTAGAATTGTTTTGTTAGAGGCCTCTGCTTGGCCATTTCCTTGTGGATAATACAGTGTTGAGAAAAGATGTTGGATATGGAACTTTTCACACAATTCTTGAACATCTTGATTTTTGAAAGGCCATCCATTATCAGTGATAATAAATTGAGAAATGTCATACCAACATATTATATAATTCAAGATGAAAGATGAGATCTTCTTTCCTATGATCATTGTAAGAGGCACTGCTTCTATCCATTTTGTGAAATATTCTGTAGCTGTTATAATGAACTTGTGTCCATTAGATGAAGAGGGATTTATTTTTCCTACCAGATCTAGGCCCCATTGACAAACGGTCCATGTTGATGTGAAGGGATGCAGTTCTTGTGCTGGTACATGAATCAGATTACTGTGAACCTGACATTTTTGACATTTCTTTACAAACCGGTAAGATTCTTTCTCCATGCATGGCCAATAATATCCCAAATGGAGGAGTTTCTTAGCTAGAGTTATTCCACTCGAATGAGTGCCAAAAATATCCTCATGAACTTCGTGTAGAGTCATCTTAGATTCTTCATCTTCTAAACATCAGAGTAAGGTACCATCAAGACCTCAATGATATAGGATGTCAACAATTAAAGTATGTCGGGCTGATTGGTGGATAAAATTACATTTTTGGTTCCTATAAAGATCGGGAGGAAGGATATTGTCTTTCAGGTATGCATAGGTTTTTTCATAGATGGAGGTTTCAATGGTCTCTAGATGGCATATGATATTGGATTCTGAATTATTGTGAGAAGGACATGGTACTTGTTCCACCATAAACTCATAACAACCTCATTTCTCCAGCAATTGTAATAGTGAAGCGATTGTGGCCATGGCATCCGCAGCTTTATTCTTTGCCCTTGGAATTTGATCAAATTTGATGTTGACAAAAAACTGCTTTAGATCATCTATTTGCTGCTTGTAAGGCATCAAATTTTCATCCTTGGTCTGATACTCCTCATTTAATTGATAAATGACTAGTTGAGAGTCTCCATATACTTGTAGGTCTCTGATTCTCCATTCAATTGCTATCTTGACCCCAATGATCAATGCTTCATATTATACCATGTTATTTGTACACTGAAACATTAGTCTATATGATTTTTGGAATGGTGTGTCCCTAGGGATTGATGAACAAAATTCCTGCTCCAGATCCTTGCTGTGTGTATGATCCATCAAAATATAATATCCATTGTTGTGGAGCCACTTTTAGAATGTCTGCATCTGGAAACTCCATGGTCATGGGTCAATCATCAAGTAAAGGAGCTTCCGCCAATTGTTCGGGAATTGCTTGACCCTTGATGGCTTTTCTATCCACATATTGAATATCAAATTCACTTAATAGCATGACCCACTTGGCTAGTCTACCTGTTAAGGCAACTTTATTGAGTAAATATTTCAAGGGGTCGATCTTTTCTATTAACCTGATTGTATGGTTCAACATATAATGTCTCAGCCGTTGAGTAGAAAACACTACTTCTAAGCATGATTTCTCTATGAAAGTGTAATTTATTTCATATCCATTTAATGTCCTACTGATATAGTAGATGGCGTGTTCCTTTCCTTCATAATCCTCCTGTGCTAGTAATGCTCCCAAAGATATATATGTTGTTTGCAATGTACAATATCAGAGGCCTTCCTTCGGTTGGTGGCATGAGAATAGGTGGTGACATTAGATACTGTTTTATTTGATCGAATGTTGTCTCACACCCCTGATCCCATTTGAAAATTACATTTTTATGTAACAGATGATTAAAAGGATGACTCTTGTCCGCCAGCTGGGAGATAAATCTCCTGATCGATTGGAGCCTTCCCTGTAGTGATCTGAGTTGAATGATATTTTTGGGAGGTGGCATTTCCATTATTGCCTTGAATTTTTCTAGATCCACTTCAATGCCCTTTTCTAAGACAATGTACCCCAATAGTTTTGTTGATGTGACCGCAAAGACACACTTCTTGAGGTTTAGCCTGACATTGAATTTCTCTAACTGTATGGAGATTTTGCTCAGGATATGTAGATGTCCTTCCCTTGTACAAGATTTTTCCAGAATGTCATCCACGTAATCCTCCATGAAGGTGTGCATCATATCATGAAATATTGTTGTCATTTCTCTTTGATAGGTGGCTCTTGCGTTCTTCAGACCAAATGGCATGACATTCCAGCAGAAGGTTCCCCATGGACATGTAAATGCAATTTTTTCCTGATCTTCTAGAGCTATTTTTATTTGATTATATCCGTAAAAACCATCCATGAGTGACAACATGGTATGCCCTGCCATCAAGTCCACAATGATGTCTATATTTGGTAATGGAAAATCATCCTTTGGGCATGGTTTATTTAGGTTTCTAAAATATGTACATATCCTGATGCTATTGTCTGGCTTTGAAATAGGTACAATGTTTGATATCCACTCGGCATAGTCGATAGACCTTATGAATCCAACATCTAGCAATTTCTTTAACTTAGTCTTTACCATTAATGCGATATGAGGATGCATTTTTCTCAATTTTTTCTTCACAAGCTTGATTCCTGTAGGCAAAGACAAATGATGCATGAGTAGATTTAGATCCAAGCCTGGCATATTCGAATATGACCAAGCAAAGTTGATGCTTCTTTCCTTAAAGAACGTGATGAATTCTGGTCTCTCTTGATCTGCCATGGATTTTGCTAGATGTAGGATTTGTGCTTTCTCTTTAGTGCCATTGTTAATAGACTGTGTTGGTTCTACTAGAACTAATGACCGCTCATGATAATCTTCTGGAAGAGTGTCAAATCTTCCATCTTTCGGTGCCTTAGAGAGGTTTTCACCATTAGATATGTTCTTTATTTTATCTTTTTCTAGATCTAATGCTACCATAGAATGGTTTTCACCATTAGATCTATTATCCCTATTTTTACTTTTGCAACTAGAAGATTTGACACCCTCCTGCTGATTTGCATTGTTATGACTATTACAGATAGAACTCATACTAGGTTCGTCATGACATAGGAAATTCATGATGGCATCATCGTCTACAAATATTGGTATAGTCAGAGGTACGACAGGTTCCTAGTCAATAAGTTCTGAATGGATTAATGGCATGAGGTCATCAGATTCATTTAGGTTGATGGATGTAAGGGTTTGGACAACCATTTCATCATAGTTGTTAATTGGAATATTGAGGTCAATGATGGTACCTTCTTCAAGATCGTCTAGTTCACTTGATGTCTGTTCATCCCCACTTGAGTCATCGATATTTAGTGATCTTGATACAAATGGTATAGACTCAGAGCCTTGTCCCTCCTCATGCATAGGGGTATATTGTTGTATTACATCAATTTGAATATCGGTGTAAGATACATCGAAACATAGATCCCACTCATATCAATTTGAATCCATTTCAGAGCTATCTCTAAGTTGAAGGATTCTTTCTACAGCCTTCCTCGTCATCTCTTGTTTTTCTTCTTTAGAGTATCCCAATCTCGTATTCTCTTTTGATTGGAGAGTAAGGGGCTAAATAGGCTCAATTATTCCTTCCTTTCTTAAACCAATAGGTCCTTGTCCCTCGTAACCCATTTTTTCTAGGATAGCTTTCCCTTTGCCATATTTGTCTGTATTGATATTGATGTTCTTGATACTGCTATTTGATGTCGATGGTGTTTCATCTTTGTATAACCAATCAAGGATTACTTTGTTGTCTGATTCATCCTCTATGGTACCAACTCTTACAAACCTTTCTTCTAGAACTATGACAAGTAGTGATGTTTGATGTTTGATCATTGATGGTTGGCCATATGTCTTTGGAGATGGCATTAATTGTGAAAGATTAAGCGATTGCTCCATAGAATATTGCCCCATTCCCTTGTCTATCAACTGGACTTGCTCTTGAGATTTCTGAGATAAAGAAGTTTGGGGATCTGAATTGTCTATTACTTGAGTGTCAACAAGATTTGTATCTTTTGCTTTATCCTTCTTATCTACCCATTTGGTGATGATATTTGGATGTTTTTCTTCATTGGATGACCTTGAACTGGAGGCTTCCCGATTGTGAGGCATAAAGGTATCTTGAGAGTTTCTAAGTGTGTCACAATGCCGAGGATGATTATAATTGGCAGATACAGTCACCTCCTGTCCATTTACTGGGAAATTTAAGCATTGGTGATATGTGGAAGGTACTGCCTGCATTTCATGGATCCATGGACATCCTAAGAGTATGTTGTAAGTCAACTCTTTTTCCAGTACTTGACATGCTACATGTTTCATCATTGGTCCTACTTGGATGGGTAACAGTCAATCCCTTTGAAGATCTATCTTCCTCATCATATGATTTTATGTTCATTTTCCTTCGGGCATCAATAGCATCATCAGAATACCCTAGTGCACGGATTAACTTTAGAGTGCAAATATTCAAACCAACTCCCCCATCTATTAAGACTATTTTGACACGATGATTATGGATCAAGACCTTGATATGGAGTGTGGTGTTATGGGGATGGTTGAGTGAGACATCATCCTATTTAGAGAATGATAGACAGTGTGGGGTAGTCAAATGCCCCACCATAGCTTGGAATTGGAAAACATCTAAATTTTTCGGTACCGTAGTGGAAACTAGTGCTTGTTCTAGAACCTCCTTATGTGATGGAGATAGTTTGAGAAGTTCTACTATTGATATCTATGCTGGAATGTTTTGAAGATGATCGACAATGTTGTAATGAGATGGAGGTGGATATGCATTTTTAGACCCAACTCCCTTTAACACCACCTTGGATTTCCCCCTTGTTATTACATTTGTTGGTTGATAGTCCTGTTGTACTCTGATTTGTATAACGTTTATTTGATTTTCAGGAACTGGTATGCTTGGGAGCAACTCAAAAGGGGTAGTGTCATTGGTTTCTTGTTCATCCATGTTTTAACCATTGGTATGATCACTCTCTACTTCGGTAAGACAAAGGATTGTTTTATTGTAGATATGATTGATATTTTTACCTTTGTTGTTCATAGAAGATGATGCTCCTTTGTCATAGTTTGGTAAAGGGTCCTTGAAGGCTGAATGATCATTATTGTTTTGGGCTCCCTTTGTATACACTTTGTTATTTTCGATTAGATCTTGAACTGCGTGTTTTAACTCCATACAATCATTAGTTTTGTGGCCTTTATTGTTGTGGAAGTTGCAGTAATCTGAGTCATTCCACCATGGTGGTTTGACCTTTGGATCCTAGAATCTTGCTTCTCACGTAGTAATAAGACCACTAGTGACTAGTTCTTTCATCGTTGATTCTAATGTTTGGCCTAAAGGTGTGAACCTATGCCGGTTTGATGGTTTTTGGTATGATTGTGGTTTTGTGATTTCGTTGTTTTGAATGACATTTGACTTGACAATTTGATCGTTATTTTGATTTGTTTTTGAAGTAGATGTTGTCAAGTTGAAGACTGGTTTGGCATTTTGTAACACTTGTCATTTCGTTTGTAGTTGTATTTTGGTTCTTTTGCCAAAATTTTGGTTTATCACTGTTTGAGTATTGATTGGAGGAGTTATTTGATTTATTGTTGAAATGTTTAATAACCCCTCTTTTGACTAGCGCTTCTTCAATCTTAAGGCCATTTTCTATCACCTTTTCGAATATGGGAGGAAATTGTAATTCAAGTCTATAACTTATCTCTTCTATCAAGTTGTCAATGAAAAACTCCATCTTCTCTTCTTTAGGGATGGATCGAGGATATCTAGCAAACAATCATTGCCATATTTGTAGAAAAGACAAGAATGTCTCCCCTTTGTTTTGTTTTAGGTTATATAGATCCTTTATCGTAACATCGTGTTGGATGTTAAAAGAATACTGGGAGATGAACCTGTTGACAAGTTCCTCAAAAATCCTGATACCTGGTTGTAATTTTGAAAACCATTCCATACATGCACCTCCCAAAATTCTTGGGAATAATCTCATTAGGTAAGTTTCCTCTTGGGAAAACTCTAGGATCATGGTTTTAAATTCCCGAATATGATCAATTTGATCAGTTCATCCATTGTACTTGTCGTACTTGGAGAATTCACAATGTCTAGGAAAAGGTATCATATTGGTTGTTGAGTTGAAAGGATAAAGACATATTAACTGTACTGCATACCTTTTGGTACTCCCTTTTGTCATATCCTGTATCTGTTGTTGTAAGATTTGGATTTGGGATGTTAAAGCAACAACCAGATCTATTTCTTGTGTAGGTTGCAGTATTTCAGTCTCACTTGTTCCAGGTGCTTCTTTTAGATGATTTACATCAAATTCCTTAGGAAGCTTAGCACCTGATTCAACCAACATCAAGAGGTATTTCTCCATGTCTTATTCTAAGATATTTTCCATAAATTTATGGAATTTGGGATCTTGTTGGGCTGTTTGAATGTCCTCTGGAGTTATTTCGTTCTTGTCACTTTGATGCAGACCATTCTAGGGATTTTCCTCCACCATTGTTTCTGATGTTTCAAGTTCTTGTGCTAAGAGCCTTTGTTTTTGGGTGCTAGTGAAGATTGGCATACAAATTTTTGTTCCTTCTTCCAAAATTTTGATCTTCAATGCTAGAAATGCCAAGTGAATTTTTAACAAAGTCGAATAAGATGATTGATCTTATTGATAAGACTAGGTTAAAAATTGGATTACTATACCTTGTTTCATGATAAAGGATGATAATATCCTGATGATGAAACTATAGTGTAGTAATTGATTGTGTTTTGATTTGACACTTTTGATGTGCAAGATCTATGTTTCAATTGATAAGATTGGGAACTTGTATGACCTTATCTAATTTTGGTCTCTAGACAGTGATTCTGATAAAAAGATACTTGTGTTTTGATAAAAATTGTGGATAAATGATAGACAGACTGATTGGTATGATTTTAGAACTCTCTGTTTTAAAAGCGCTAAAATAGAGTACAAAAGCGCTATTTCACAGAGGTGCTAGAACAGATTTCAAAAGCACTGAAACATGCGATGAAAGCACTATCTTTACAGAAGCACTAAAATAGTGCTTGAAAGCGCTGTAGAAAGTGATGGAAGCGCTATCTTGACAAATGCGCTAAAACAGTGTCTGAAAGTGCTGAAAAAGATGATTAAAGTGTTGTTTGATGGAAGCGCTAGAACAGTGACTATAAGTGCTAAAAAAATGCTTGGAAGCGCTAAAATAGTGACCCGAAGCGCTAAAATAGGTTTCCAGAGCGCTAAAAATAAGACTTTTCAGACTCCCTATTGTAAAACTTGACTAGGCCTTGTGGCATATTCTATCATGGGTTGTGGAAAATAGGACTGACGTATGCATTGACTATGGTTGTGATATTGTGTGAGAGCTCTCCTTTGGAAGAAGGCTCATGAATAGAGTGGTTCTACTGCATAATCAAGAGCGTGACCCCTAGAAAGGTCGTGATATCTATGGATGAAGGTTCTATGTTGCAAAAAGATTTTCCAATTCTGATATAGAAAATGCCTTCTTCTTAAATTATCCCAATAACTGAGTGGTCTCTTGGGTTTGGTGATTTTGATTACTCTTTTGAAAAATGTGGTGGACTTCCACTTTCAAATCATGAATTTCCTGACCTGATTTGACTTGTCATTTTTCAGATGATCTTTTAATCTGATTTTAATGATTTTGTGAAAATAGAGCAAGCAATTGTGGAATAATTGTTTTAATCTGAATAGATCGTGTATGTTCAAGAATCATGAATGGTCCTTATTGATTTTCACTAGTTGCTTTGAAAAATGTAAGCAAATCAGATAGACTCACACTTAAGGTCAAATAGGTCATTGTTATACTCAACAACCCACATCTTGAAATTGTGTTGATGCACACAACCGTGTCACCCCCTAGAGGGCACCCGTGTTTTTGTCGTTTCTAGGTGCATACTAAGAGTTGGATTTCTTGTCCTCTAAGCAAACAGTCCTTGGAAATTATATGGTGAGTGTCTTGGGGACATATTCTTCCCTCCCCTTGCACCGTGAGTATGACAATGTTTGGTTATTGACTCGATGGGATACTACTCTATGGTTCATAGATAGGGCTTATGTGCAGTGTGATAGTTGATAAACTCACTCAGGAGACCTCCCAATCTTTAGAACAAATATTTTGGGGATGGTTATCTTGCTCACTACCATCAAGTTGGACTTTCATCAACAACTTACATTTTGATTATAGTGGGTTGGAATCCTTGGCTTTAGGTGTTCCCACTTAGGTCATTCCCGTAGGGTGAGTACTTTTTCCCACTACGACAGGCCTTATAAAGGATTTACTAAAGCGTAAATTGCATGAAATAAGAATGAATATGGCGCATTGATCACCCAGTTAAGGGGAAAGCATAAGCCTAATCACCACACAAGAACATTAGATAAGTTTTTTTGTTTTAAGCCCCCAAAAGACAAATTTTCTAATCTATGTGAAGATTTTGCTTCACAAAAATCATGATGTTCTTTTTAATTGAAACTGCAAAAGTGCGATCGCTACCCTAGGATTGATAAATTTTAGTCTAACTATATCAAAATTAAATTATGGTCGTGGTCGCGTCAGATCCAGATTGAATTTACAAAAGCGCTAAATCAATTCATGAAAGCGCTACAGTTTTTACCTAATGCGCTATAATCAAAAGCACTGAAATAGGGCACCGAAGCACCAAAGTTTTCCATGGAAGCGCTAAATCGGCTTTTCTGGAAATGGGTGACCGATGCGCCGAAACAGGTCATGGAAGCGCTAGAGTTGAAAGTGCTAAATTTTTTTATGAATGCGCTATAGTATCATAGAAGCGCCAAAAAAGAGCATGGAAGCGCCATAATTTTCCATGGATGCACTATAGTTTTTGATGAAAGTGCTAAAACAGAACACGTCGGAAACCTACACGACACTTTTCAGAAAAATTGATAAAAATATGGGGTTATGCCCCATGGTGGGAGCCAAATTTTAAGTGTGAATAAGGTGAAAAGCAATAAAACACTTCTTAATGAAATATTGTATCAAAGATTAAGCTAATAATCAACTGAAAGTGTCTCATTGTCTCCTATCTTTAAAGATTTATTAAGCTATGTGCTCTCAGATTTAAATAACACTATAACTATTAAAATGACAATATAAAGAATGGAATGATGCTGATGCAATGATATGATGCTAATATGATAAAATAAACTAGTATAGCATGAATTGACATGAAAATTGATAAATGAAGCTACAAGAGGCAACCATGATATGATGCTTGAATGTTGGATGCTTGAATGCTTGAATTCCTGCAAAGCAAGAGTGAATAAGTTAGATAATCTGGATCCTTTCTTGGTTGAATGAGGCTTTATTTATAGATTTCTTGGCTATAGAAATGCACAGGGATGGCAAAGAGAGGCTTGGATTGAATCTGGAGGATTGAATGGTGAGAGATGGAGGAGATTGAGAGAATTTTGGAGATTTTCTCTACCCATGAAAACACTAGGCAAGAGAAGAGGAAGGATTGATGGAGCAGGATTGAGAGATAAATTTGCAATTTGTCTCCAATTCTTCCTATGAAGTCTCAATCAATTAATTTTGACATGATTTTAGACATAAATTAGACATAGGATATCTAATTTGATTTTGAGGAAATATAGAGGAATATTCCTTATGCCTTTATTTAAATATTTTTGATTTATTTAAATTAGCAAAAGAAGGATAAATAATTTAATAAAACAAACTATAGAAGTTGTTTATTAAATTAAACAGAAGAATATGGTAATTAATCAATAAAGTGTTTAATCTTTATTTAATTAATCTAAGATTGATGTGATAGAATAAAATAGGGAAATGATAATTAAATCAAACAAAGTATTTAATTTTGTTTATTTAATTAAGATTAGAAGAATTTAAATGTGAATGTGAACGTGAACTATATAAATAAATATTTCTATTTATTCAAATAGTAGAGGAAATTAGGATAATTAATCAAATAATTCATATTTAATTAATTAGATTCTCTAGACCATTTTTAGGTGTATACAGTAGGCATCTGCAAACTACGTCTAACGCTCTCCAAATCGATGGAGAACCTGATTTGGTAGATAATAATCGAGAATATAATCAACATGACCAATCAATCATCATGTTTTCCAATAGTAAGGGAGCTACTCCTGACCATCATGCCAGGCCTCACAACCTAACCATGGTCTCCAAAAAAAAGAGAGCATATCATTAATAATGTGATGCTAATAAGATAGTTGGCCAGGCCAGGTGTAGTGCATAAAATCAGAGTATCTATAAGAATATGGATCCTCCAGATCTTGATCCATAACACCATCTGGTCTATTCACTAGGATGTGCTCCTAGTCCCATACATGCAATAATGTCACACCAACTGACATAGAGTTGCCTCCCCGATAAGCAACCTTGTGCATATCCCTATATAAATGAGCCAAGAGACATGGGCCCCATGTATACCTCATGTTGTGCTCAAACATCTACCCAATGCAGATGCCCCAACCAACAAGAAACTATTTACCTCTATGATCAGGTACAATGAGCCTTGAGATCAAACCACATAGGACCAAAGATACAAGATCTGCATTATCAATAAATGGAGATAAGTCTATCTTTGAGTTCCATATATGAAGATATCTAATGTTGAGAACTCACCGCATAGCACAGGTACCCTATCTAACATCATAAGTAACAAGATATTCATGAATGGGAATACAAACAATCCTCCAAACACCCTCCAGCATGATAGTGGCCTCGTTGGTCGACAAATGAAAAGACGATGACTAAGAATGCCATCTTTCCACAAGGGCAGTCATCATCTCCCTATGAAATTGAATCCTTCGACATGTAGCATATGTGTCGTAGGCACATGACATCTAGAATATCTCGCTCCACCTCCTGAAAGCTAGCAATCAAGTCAAACAACCGTCACGGTCGTCACTCTCTAGAATAAAGTAGTTTGAGAACCACTTGCAAACATTCAACCCACGACATTAAGAATTTGATACAAAAGACACATCACAAACCTAGGAATGCAAACAAACTAGCTAAAAATTTCAAAATTGACAATAGCAGTTACTTTTTTGACAATAGTGATCAAGAAATGCAATAGCAGCCCTATTTTCTACAATAATGGTCAAAAAATTCAATAGTAGTATAAATGACAAAAGCAACCAATTTTTTCAAAAGTGCTCAAAATTCACAAAAGCAACCATTTCATACAAAGAAAGACAATAGTGAACATCTTAATCAACTGTAGTAATCAAAAGCAAATGGATTTTTCAATATCAAATTGTTTAAGCAAAAG
Source organism: Sequoiadendron giganteum (assembly GCA_007115665.2). NCBI lineage: Eukaryota > Viridiplantae > Streptophyta > Pinopsida > Cupressales > Cupressaceae > Sequoiadendron > Sequoiadendron giganteum. The sequence continues at coordinate 414,963,232 of CM021109.1, forward strand.
CGATAGAAAAAAGAAAATGCGGTACAATAAAAAACAACAATATCTATAAGAACGATGTGGAAGTGTTAATTTTACAAGCTTACCGCTATTGCTAAAAAATATTTCTAGCATTAATTACTCAAAAAAGACAAGACAAAAAAAATAATGAAGGAGGTACATGGTACAATACCTACGCCAGCGGGCCTCCTGAACTCATAGACTACCTTTGTATGATGTGGGGCACCTGCAATCCTTGACGTCACCAATCGACAATCACCAAATTAGGATATCCAGAGACAAGAATTCACTAAGGGCTAAAAGTGTAAATGAGGTAAATTAAACCCTAATTCCCTATTTTTACCCCTCAAACCCTAATTTTTTACCTAGGAAACCCTCCTAGGTTGAAATTATGAGCACCCAGGAGCATTTGGACTATAAATGTGGGAACTATAAGCTTAAATTTTTACCCTCTACACATCTAAACTAAAATTGAACCTTGTTGTGAGCATGATTCAAAAATAATTTTTGCCAACCTCTCGAGGGGGCAACCCAATGTTGTACTATCTTTCTGCTGACAGTTGGGGCATAGTGGGGCATATAAAATTTTCCAAATCTTGATCTTAACATCAAATCATTTGAAACAAAGCAACCAATACTTTGTCTCAAAGAGGGGCAAAATGTAGACATGTAAAAATGACCTAATGCATATCACACATCCTAAAAGACATTTTTTCATCATTGACATCATTATCATTTAAAACCATTGCATTTCACATCATTTACATCAAACACCCTATTTTCCTCTATTAATTGAATAATATTTAATTATTTAATTAATTCACTATTTCACCATTAAATCTATCTTTATTCCTCCAGATTAATTAAATAATATCAATTATTTAATTATGTCGCTAATATACCATTATTCTCTTAAATTAATTTAATTATTATCACTTAATATTTTAATTAAATCACTCTCCTCTTTCTAAATAAATAATAATTAAATTAATTATTCAACATCATTCAAAAAGGTCGACAAAAAAATATAACCTTATTTATTAAAGTCAAACATGACTTGCACATTAAACTAAAAATTGATAATTAATTAATTACCCTCACCCCTTTTTATGATTGAGCAAATCATGATCACTGATTTCTCACTCTGATTGGATAACCGATTCATCTATTTCATAACCAATTCATTTATTTCCTAACTAATCCATCTATTCTTCAATCCCAACAACAACTCAACTTGATTTCCTCAATTCCACAGATTATCCAATCTAAATCCCTCGATTGTGCAAATAACATTCTTAATTGATTCGATCACATAAGAAAACTAAGAAATCTATTTCCTCTCAATGGTTCTCAACTGTTGTGTTGTGAAATTTTTGCACACATGCCCCATCGGAGGCAGGGACCCTCTTTTCTTTCTTGTCTTTGCTTTAGGTTTCACCTTTTCCCCATAAGGGACAAGTTCCTTGAAATTTTGATTCACTTCACCTTTTGGGCTTCTAATGATCATATTTGCACTTTAGGTGTTTTTTTTTTGTAGAATTTTGATCTTGGCTGATGTTTTGAGTCATTGGTTTCATGCAAATTTTACTTTGGCCTCAAATTCAACAAGTTTGGGAGAGTTTCGGAAAATCCGCTTGGTATCGGATTCCTCGAGGTTCAGTGGTTCGCTAAATCCATTCCTACAAAGATTACCCAAGGTTCATTGGTTTGCTAAATCCATCCCTAGATGGATTCTGTGAGGTTCTATCCTTTGTATAATCCTTGACTTGCCATAATCTGCAAGGTGTGCTTTTTTGTGAGATCCTCCTCATTGCGGATTCCCTAAATTCCTTAGCATTTTGAATTTCTCGAGATTTTCTTGGATGTCTTGTTAATGCATTTATGAGCCTTTGTAGTCACACTAGTGTTCATTAATGCCAGTTTTAATGTAGATTTGTCGAGTGATTTAAATAAATTTCAATGCTATTATTCATTTATCATTTTGAGATTTCATGTTTTGAGGTGCATTCGAGTGCTTGGGTGAAATTGAGGATTTAGGCATTTCTTGCTTGTAGATTTTGTTGATTGCTCTATTAGGGTTTTCTATGAGGGAATTTTTGTTGCATTACGAATTATCCAAATCACAAGGTATGACCTTCTAACCATTTCATTATTATTTTGGAATGAATGTAGTATGGATTTAAATCTTGGTTTATGTTTTGGTGTCGAGGGCATGAATTTGAATGATCTCTGCTTTTACATGCTTGAGGGTTTAAGGTCTATTTTGACTCTTGTTTTTAATCTGATTGGAAGTGTGAACCCTAATTCTAGACCTGCACAAACATGGAAAACAAGCACATTAGTAGATTGAAATGCAAGTAAGAACAAGGATTCCCCATGAAATCCATCTACAATATTCAAAATAGGAAATGATATGAAGAACAAAACAAATAACTAAGTTAAATCCTAATTCAAATAATGCAAACACTTGATCCCATGGGGGAATTGGTGCCAATTATGTGTAGAAATTGGCACTTCTTGAACTCCTTTGTAAGCTTGATGATTTGGTGGAGATTGATCCACTTTGTTGATGAAGAACAAGATGAATCCTTGAGAAAACCTGCAATACCCTAGCTATGGTGATGGAAAATGCTCAAGAAGATGGATGGAATTGCTCTAATGTGAATATAATAACTTTGTTTTCAAATTGTAGATGAAGAATGCGAGGAAGAGTATCTCATTTATAGATTTCAAATTGGAAGAATGAGCAAGATTTGAGAAATGTGGGATCATTCAACATCCAATGGCCAAGTTCCACTTGTGAAGATGTGAATGGGTGAAAGTTGTGCACATTTTGATGAAAGTGCCAATAAATGATATTAGGTGGAATTTGAAATTAGTGAAATTCCCTGTTGGAGAGGGAAGAAAATGGAGTTATGGCCACTTGGCTCAAGGAAAAAGGACTTGTAAGGTGAAATAAATGCCTTGTTGGAAGGACTAAGTCCACTTGGATTTGAATTCAAATTTGAGGGAATATTCCCCTTTTATGCCATGTTGAGAGAAAGTAGAGATTTAATAAATAAATAAAATCTATCTTCATGTGCAAGTGGTAAAAGCTAGAGGATGGGACATGATTTAAGATTAAACTAATCAAAGATTAATTAATGTAATGAGGAATTAGGAGATGTGACAATTTAGACTTAAATTTATGCATTGATTTAAATCAAATTGAGAGGAAGGGTTTAATAAATAAATGTTTGATTTATTTAACTAAAGGGGATAATGTTAGATTAGATCAAATAAGGTTTAATTTATTTAATTTAATAAGAGGACTTTAGAGTTTTAATTTAGATAAAATGAATTATTTGAATGAACAGAGATATAGGGTTAATTAAATTAAATTGATTAATTTAATCAACAAAGGAGAAAGACCTAATTAAATAAATAATGATTTATTTAATTAAGAGATGAAAAGTGATGATAAGATGAGAGTATGATTTAGGACGATATGATGTTAGTAATCAAGATCAAGTGTGTCGGTCAATTTTCCATGTCTACATTTTCCCCCTCTTTGAAGCAATGCATTTGTTGCATTGGTTCAAAGAATAAACTACTATGATCAAAGTTCATTTTTTATTTTATTTTTTGAATGCCCCACTATTGCCCTAGTGGAAGGATTATGCTAATATGTTGCCCCCTTGAGAGATCGAACAAAAATTTTGATTTTTGGGTGATCTCACAAAAAAAGAGGACAAGGTGCCCGACAGGTCGAAAAGTGCCCCAGGATGCCAAAAAAAAAAGCGTTAAAATGCCAAAAAAGATGCAACATGGCCCTCACTTGGGAAAAATGGGATCAGGAGACCAAAACCTTAGATGGATGGTCAAATTAGGTCAAAAAACCCTAATTTGTAGGCTTAAATAGACCTTGAGGGGTCACTTTCAATTCACTTGCACACTTAGCATTTAGAAATTTCTATCTCCCGAGCTTTGAGTCCCGATCGAGATGGTGCAATGACAGCTTCCCGGGCACATTTCAAAGAGAGTATGAGTGCCAGTGGCTAGCCGGTGTAGGACCCGTGGTATGTACCCCTATCTCACCTTTTCATTTTATCATTTTGCACACATTAAATAGATTCAAAGTCAACTTTAGGTCAAGCGGAGCTATATAGCGCCGTTGCAAATGCTCAATCGATGTTGCATGGCCTCAAACTGCATCACATATGAGAGTAGCACCAATGTAGTCCATCTAGGAGATTAGGGTTTTCTGATCAAACTCAGCCGCACTTGCAAATCGAATTGCGTGGCACATTTAGGAATTTAGGATTTGGAAAACTTCACCGCTGCGGCGCAGTTTAGAACTTTACAAACTGTGCCACATTTACAAACAACGCCGCATTTGCAAACATCACTGCATTTGTTGTTTCAAATGCTAAAATATGGCGTTGAAGTCATATTTTTTTACGAGACTTGACACAATGGTTTCCCTTGTGTAGGAGGACCTCGATATACTTCATTCAAGGGATCACAAATGCCCAGTACTATAAAGACTAGAGGGTATGCACGTGTTCCTTCAGGAGCAACTTGGTATTCTCGGCCTTTGGTTTGTTGCATACGTTCATCCTGTTCGGACCCACTTGGGGATGATGACAACTTTGGTGGAGTGATGGCACAGTGAGATATCCTCCTTCCATCTTCCCACCAGTGAGGCTACTATTACACTCGAGGATGTCTAGCGCATCCTACGACTACCTATCCATGGAGTGAGAGTTATTTATGATCTAGATGCTAGTAGGGATGCTTGCTATGATGTGATGGGTCTCAATGAGATTTAATTTTTCAAGGGATAGATAGACTTGGAGAGGTACTCGGACATAGTGCCCACCTATAGATTGATTGTTGCGGCCATCATTTCAGGTCTAGTGGCACTAGATCGGTGGGGCCAATATTTTAGTCTAGGTTGGGGGTTGGCATGGGAGCACATGGTCATCCATAGGGAGTTCTTTACTTGGGGTCCAGTGATACTAGCCTCACTATATAGGGATCTCCATGAGTTTGCATATCTTGACAATAGGGCCATTGGGTTCGGGGTCACATTATTGCACATTTGGGCATGGGAGCGGATTCCAGTGCTTTGTGCGCAAGTCACACCGGTTATTATGGATATAGATGATCCTATTGTCTGATGGTATGGTGGGGCACAAATTCATTTTACTCATACTAACACAGGTGGCATCACCCATTGGCGGCAAGTTCTTGATGAGATGAGAGAGTTTGTGTGGAGGCCCTGGATGGGTATAGGCCCATGGTATGATGATACTGATCAAGTATTCTTTTCTCGACAAGACAGATGGATGTAGGGTAGAGAGAACACTATGATAAAGCACTACCTGCCTAATAGGGTAGCTTGATAGTTTGGTGAGGCTCAAGATAGGTCAGATGATCAGTACGTGGCAATCTTCGCCCGTACGACATGAGAGACAACATGGGGTCAACCCATCCTAGCACTGGAGGTATTAGCCTCATTCAAGAAGCTAGTGGCTAGACTGTGGCAATATGATTAGGGGCTGGTAGATGTAGGAGTGACCCAAGTGTACAGAGCTTGGTTTTGACCTGCCCTTAGATTGAAAGTTCCAGGGATGGCACTCCCATGATGAAGGCCCAAAGGCAGGTCAACTGGCAGGGGTAGGGGTCAAGGAGGTAGAGGTGATGGTGATCGGGACAAGGATGGAGACAGAGATGGAGGTGGACCACCTCAACATCAGACACCTCCCAGAGATTAGACACAACACATGCCACCATGGGTGCAGATACCACCGCGGGCACCTACACCACCATGGGTAGAGATCTATGAGATCCCTGCACATGATGATCAACCTAGAGATGGGGACAAAGAGGTCCTAGATCAACAGCCACCAGGGCAACCAGACCAAAGGGATGCATTGATCTAGCAACTATAGGGTTAGGTTCAGGTATTGACAGCTGAGAGAGATCAGGCTCGACAACAGGCTTTGGTAGTTACTGCTAAGAGGGACCAGGCACATTCTGAGAGGAACCAAGAGATTGGTCGAGGACAACAACTAGAGAGTATAACCTCATCATCCTAGCATCGAAAATTTTCCTTGAGGGCATACCGAGAGGTGGTGAGGGAGGTTGAGTACTACCGACAACATTACAGGAAAGTAGTGCCACCAGCTGGTTGGGTGCCAGACTTCTCATAGCAGATAGGGATGAGGCCTCCCGAGGATCATGGTGAGAGACATGAGGGGGAGGGGCATAGCTAGCAGGGCTAGTCTTTGATCATCGACAATTATCTATTTTTTGATTCATGGGCTCTGACACTTATCACCCTGATTGTATCATGTATCTTGATGTATACACACTTGATCCAATTTTTGTACCATGATTGTTGTATATTTTGATGATATATATATATATATATATATATGATATGGTCCTATTTATGATGTGCCCTATGATGTGTGGTGTATGTATGAATTTTAATTTCCTATGTTCCATGAAATGATTCTATTTTGTGTTCATATATGTTTCTATATGATGCAGTGATGATTATGGATGTATTTATTTTTATATTTTTATATGCATTTTGTGATGACAATCGTATGGATGTAGTTTACGGTATGTAAATGATTATGTAATGATAATGGATGCAAATGATATGTAGATGATTTCTATTATGTCCTTAATGATTTGTACGATGCATTATGATAACGTTTTTGTTTCTTTTTCTTATGCAAAATCATGATAATGTATGAATGTAATGCAATGATTTCTTAAGATGCTTAGAATAACAAATCTATATTATTCCTCATAACTTAAGATGATGATAATGCGAGATGATATGATGTGGTATGATCTATATGATATGATATGTATTTATGCTGATGATTTTGTGGATGCAAGGCAAATGCATTAGTGATATTCTGATTAACTGTCATGGTACCATGTTAGTATGGAAAGAAGATAGAAGAAGAGAGATCCAACAAGTCATTAAATGATGATGATTTTCTTACTAGGAGTCAGGATTTTCAAAGGGATAATTACTTTATGTTTGATAACACACATAGGTACGATGCATCAAGGTATAAAGAACCAGGATGGTGTTCTACCTAGTGTGATGGACTTTGACTTGACAATCAGATAGGATTATTCCTATTCACACTTAGCATACGAAACCTCATTTAGGATGTAGTTTAGATCTTCTAAAAATATCAAACCAAAACATAGAAAATAAAGCCTTCCTATGTGGTCAACAAGACACCTAAAACACCCTCCCTACAAACCAAACAAAGTACGCATGAATAAGTTATTTTAAAAGAGTATCCAACAATCACAATAGATAAAAAAGATAATGATCGTTGCCCCATTCCTTTCTCTCTAAACTTGTTTTGTCTAGGCATCATCAAGAGGTCCTTGGAATGAGTGCAAAATAAGATAAGTCAAAAAAGACCAAGATAAAGTAATCAAACAAGCTAATGTTCTTCATACCGCTAGCCAAAGATAAACTAAGGTGATACCTGATGATGATTTCCATCATGAGAACGATGCATCCTAGGACATGTGATCAGGGTTTTGATGAGATTGATTGGATGATAAGCTATTGATACTCCGAGTTGATCAACTTGCTTGCTTACTGAACTCGACTTGAGACTTTAGACAATTAGGGTGTTCACTTTGGAGCCTACTAGACTTGCTTCCAACTGACTCACCAAAGGATGAAGGTGATGATTGATTTATTAGGAATGATGATAATCATGGGTGCAATCGAGATGAGACGAGTGCACCATTTTGGATTTTTCAAAAAAAAAATTTGGCTGTTTTTATTTTCAAAATTTTCAATGTTTTTGGTATTTTCGAGATTTTGACCAAGAGACTGGCTTAAAGACCTATCCTAGGGGTCTCAAGAGCTGATCAACAGATTAGCCTTGCCTACATTATACATGCAAAGATCACGTAGTTCAACCGATGACATACCTGATTGATGAGATAGATGGGCAAATGGATTGCCATTGCGACAGACGCCTGAAGGACTGACCTAAAATGTCTAAGGGGATGATCAAAGATCAACCTTGCCTACGTTCAAGCTCAGAGATGACATAGTTCGGTAAGATGATGCCACTTTTTGATTTTGATATGATTTTGGATGTTTTAGATTTTTGAAGGATTTTCTGAATGTTTTTGGATTTTTGATTGATTTTCTGAATGTTTTTTTGGATTTTTTGATTTTAAGGAAGATCACAAGAATATACATGAATCCGATCCACTGTAGGTACATTAACATGCCCCCAATGTAATGTGATAGAATACTTTGATAAAGGTAGGACAAGCTAACCTTGGGAATATGCCAAGTAGTACTAGGGTGAAACATGATACGAACACAAAATCAGGCTATGGATGCAAATAGATGGATTTAAATGGAATGTAATGGATGAGTGAGTGTGCAAATTAAGTTGTGAAGATCTTGGTGGATGGAGAGTGCTTTATTTATGCTTGGCGCTTGTTTTCCATGTTTTCACCAAGGTAGTTGTCCAAAGTGCCACCAAAGTGGTTTTCACTAGAGGATGATTTTTTTTCTTTACTGTTTTCAATCCTTTTTTTTATTTTTTTATTTTTTTATTTTTTTATTTTTTATTTTTTTATTTTTTTTGTTGTCACCAAGATGCCTGTTTGCCAGGTTTTCATCAAGGTGACCATTTTTTTAGGATTTTTTTTGATTTTTTGGTTTTATACCTTGCAATATTTTAGGCATAAAACTTTTTGAGATGGGAGTTGTTCATGGGCTCCTACAAAGGTTTGCCTTCTGGTGTTGATAAATGATATACCCTTGATTTATAGCTTGTTGTGATGACAAAAGGTCCCAACCAATTGAGTTCAAATTTTCCTTTGCTTTCGGGGTTTGGCACGTTCTTTTGGTTCTCCTTTAGCACAAGTTTGCCAACTTGGAAGGTCCACTTCCTAATCTTCTTGTTATAACTCTGCTTAAGCTAGTTCAGATACACCTATAGATGGTTTAGGGCATCCATAAACCATTCATCTAGTAACTCTAGCTCATTCAGTTGTGGGACCCTATATTCTTTATCTGTGATAAGGTTTTTCAAGGATATTCTTAGGGATGGGAGCTCAATATCGATAGGTAAGATGGCTTATGATCCGTAGACTAGGGAGAATGGGGTGGCACCTATTGGTGTGTGGATGCTAGTGTGAAAGGCCCATAAGCCAAGATTTAGCTATAGATGCTAGTCATGACCAACATCATTGACTGTCTTCTTAAGGATTTTCAAGATGGTTTTATTGGTGGCTTCTGCTTGGTCATTGCCTTGGGGATAGTATGGAGTGGAAAAGCGATGTTGGATATTGAATTTTTCAAATAAGTCACAGACATCCTGGTTTTTGAAAGGTGTCCCATTATATGAGATAATAGCTTGGGGGACACCGTATCGGAAAATGAGATAGTTTAGGATGAACTTTGATATCTTCTTTCTAGTTATGTAGGTCATGGGAATTGCTTTGACCCACTTTGTGAAATACTCCATGGCGGTGATGATGAATTTGTGGCCATTGGATGAGGTGGGTGTGATTTTTCTGATAAGATCGATCCCCCATTGTGAAAAGGGCCAAGGTTTAACAATGGGATGTAGATCTTGATATGGTGTATGGATGAGGTCCCCATGCTACTAACATTGTAAACATTTTCTGATGAAGTCATGTGCATCTCGCTCCATTCTGGGCTAGTAGTATCTAGTTCTCAGTAAATTTTTAGCCAAGGTCATACCACTCAAGTGCGATCCACAAATGTCATTGTGTACCTCAATTAAAGTAGTTAGGGCTTCCTCAATGTTTAGGAAATGCAACAGGATTCCTTCAATGCTCCTATGATAAAGGGTTTCTCTTAGGATGACAAAGCGGGTTGACTTCTTAATGAAGGCTCATTTAAGGTTCAGGGTTATATCAGTGGGAAAGACTCATATTCTTAAGTATGTGTAAACATCATGATACCAAGGATCATCGGGACCAACAAGTTCACACACAAATTCAAACTCTAGTACCTCAAATGCTGGTATGAGAAGCTACTCTACCAGGAATTCTTGCTTTGGGATGTTGTGTGGGATTTCCAAGAGTGATCCAATTGTAGCCATTGCATCTACTACTCTGTTGTTTTCTCTGAGTAGTTGTTCAAATGTGATATCAATGAATGAATCTTTGAGGCTCTCGACCAACTTCTTGTATGGAATCAATTTGTCATCCTTTGTCTGATATTCATCGTTTACCTAATTGATTATGAGCTAAGAGTCCCCATATACCTTTAGAGCCATGATCTGCCATTGTATTGCAATCCTTAAGCCTATGACGAGGGCCTCATACTCTACTATGTTATTTGTGCATGGAAATGATAGTTTGTAAGATTTGGGTATGTAGTCTCCTTGGGGAGATATGAAGAAAATTCTTTCCCATGATCCGTGTTGGGTGTAAGATCCATCAAAATACATCTTCTAGTGGTCTACAACACTTAGGATAAAAAGTGATTCATCAAGGAATTCTGAAATGGGTGGGTTTTCTGCATAAATAGGAGCCTCTTCTAGTTGATCTACCATTGCTTGTCCCTTGATGGTCTTGCACTCCACATATTCAATGTCGTGTTCTATCAGTATCATGACCCACTTGGCTATTCATCCTATGAGAGTGGATTTATAAAATAGGTACTTGAGAGGATCTATCTTCGTAATTAGCTTGATTTGGTGAGCTAACATGTAGTGTCTAAATTTTCGAGCTACAAACAAACTACCAGACAAGATTTTTTCAATAGGAGTATAGTTTAGCTCGTGTCCCACCATGGTTCTACTAATATAGTATATTTCTCTCTCTCTTCCATTTTCATCGTGTTGAGCTAATAGAGCACCAGGAGCTACTATTGTGGTTGATATGTATAGAATCAGTGGTTTTCCTAGAATAGTTGGCATTAACACTGGTGGCATAAGTAGATATTCTTTGATTTTACTAAATGCCTGATCACACTTGTAATCCCACTTGTATGCTACTCCCTTGTGGAGTAGATGAGAGTATGGGAATTGCTTATCCACCAGTTGTGTATGAATCTGTGGATGGATTGGAGCCTTCCCTGTAGGCCTCTCAGCTAATTTAGTGTCCTAGGTGCTTCCATTTTGAGGATCGCCTTGACCTTGGCGGGATCTACCTCGATTCCTCTCATTGATACTATATACCCTAGGAGCTTTCTAGATTGCACCCCAAAGACACATTTCTTGGGGTTAAGTGTAACCTTGTATTTCTCCAATCTATCAAAGATAGCACTCAGAGCTGCTATGTGATCCTGCCTTTTCCTTCACTTGGCCAATATATCATGCACATAATCTTCCACAGTTTTATGAATCATGTCATGAAAAATTAGTGTCATGGCCCTTTGATATGTTGCTCCCTCATTCTTTAGCCCAAATTGCATCATGTTCTAGCAGTAGGTGCTCTATGGATATGTAAACGATGTCTTATACTGGTCTTCCTTTGCTATCATAATCTGGTTTTACCCTGAGAAGCCATCCATCAGTGATAGCATCTCATGTCCGGCCATCATATCCACTATCATATCGATGTTGGGTAGTGAAAATTCATCCTTAGGACACACTTTGTTTAGGTCTCTAAAATCAATGCAAATACGGATGCCCCAATTCATTTTTAAAACTAGCACAAGATTTGACACCCATTCTGAATAATCAATTGGGCATATAAAACTAGAATCTAGGAGCTTCTACAATTCCACCTTGACTAGCAAGGCTATTTGAGGGTGCATCTTTCTCAACTTTTGTCTCACTGGCTTTACCCCTGGGTAGACAGCTAAGTGATGAACCATGAATTTCGAATTGAGACCCAACATGTTGGCATAAGTCCATGCAAAGTTCACTTTTCTTTCTCTTAGGAATGCTTCTAGGAGTTCTTGTTCCTCTAATAGAAGTGATAGCGTAGAAAGTGATGTGCAGTAGCTATTCCATGCCTAGGTTGACAGGATTGCACTATTCTGCTAGGACTATTGATTTCTCTTGATGAAGCGCAGTAGGGGGGAGATTGAATCCTTCATCCTCTGATGCCTCAGAGAGGTTTTCACCATTGGATGTGTCCTTTGTTGTTACTATTTTATGGTCATAGAATGACACAAAGTGGTTTTCACTCCAAGACCCTGAGGTTATTATCAGTCTTTTGTTTTTGCAACTAAAGGACTCAATCGTCTCCCCGTAATATGCATGTGTGTCTAGTGTAATATCAAATCTAGCCTTGTGATCCCCACATGGTACTGTATCCCGTAATCCAAAGAATTCTGAGAGTGCCTTATCATTTTTGAATGTGTCTTGAACCGGTGGTCCTCGTTGGTCGTAATCGATGAGTTGTGGGTGGACAAGGTTTATCTTGTGGGGTTGGTGGTCTGACTCGAAAGATGATGTGCTAATCTTGAGTAAGGAGGAGTCTTCAAATAGCATGGGAAGGCCTGTTATGGTTTCCTCATCATCACTACTACTATAGACGTTAGTGATATCAAAGGTGAAGCTATCTAATGGTAGACCCGTGGATACTGGTAATCGAAGGGCGGCTGCTGATAACTGACGGGGAGAACTGCCTGCTCTAATAGTGGTACCTCTGCCACATATGGTTATAATCGTAGGGGTACATCCAAGGCCAAGATTTCTCATTCATCTTTCTACAATGATGGGCTCCAGTCATCCATCACTGTTCCTTCCAAGGCTTTCATTTGTATTGTAGCCCATACCAAGCATCATTTTTAGCCCCTTGCTTCATTCGTCCATGGGAAGATTAGGCACGGGCCTTTCATCTTGGTATAGTGAGCTTGAAATGTCTCTTTCATCCATGTCCTCCTGACTCAGATCCCCCCAACATCAAAATCTAGAAGGATCTTCCCTGAAAGTGTGAGATGGTGTTTGAGTTGGTTGGGGTTGCCCATGTGACCTAGGAGATTGAAGTAACTCTCCTACAACAAAAGCATTCTTTTTCATTCTGTAATCTCCACACCTATTATCTTGGATCATGAGCTTGATGTCGGATATGTTGGGAATTGAGGGTGTCTTTTTCCCAGAAGTGAAGGTGATGTTGGATGGGTCTATGTATGAAGTTGAAGGGCCTTCATCGTTCTTCGAGACTTGGGGTATTTAGTAATACTTGGCTACAAGATTATTGTAATAGGCGAAAGGCTTAGGATCACCATGAATTGTGATGTCCTCATTTTGGTATGAAAATTTGATGCATTGGTGGAATGTTGAGGTGACCTCCTTCATCCCATGGATCCATGGGCATCCCAAGAGGATATTGTAGGGTAAATCGTGGCCGAGGACCTGACATGTGGTTTCCATAGTGGCTGGCCCTACTTGGATAGGGAGTTTGATAGTTCCTTGGGACACTCTTTCCTGGTCATCGTATGCTTTGATGGTAATGCCTTTGTTTTTGGCAATGGAATCTTTAGAAATTCCCAAGTTCTTTATAAGTTTGAGTGAAAAAATGTTGAGGCCTCCACCTCCATCCACCAAGACCCTTTTGACCTTTCTTTTATGAACCAGGACTTGAAGGTGAAGTGCATGGTTGTGAGATGGATGGGCAGGGAAGTCTTGATAAGAAAAGGTGAGGAGATTCAGGGTGACGATGTTACCAAACATAGCCTGGAATTGTTTCGTATCAAGGTTAGCAGAGACAGTGGACACAACTAATGCTTCATCAAGGATTTTCTTGTGGGTGGAATTTTTTTTCAGTAACTCCATGATAGATATCTGAGTGGGGGTTCTTTTTAGCTGGTCAATTATGTTCTAATCATAGGGAATGACTTTCTGATTTAAGGTGGGGGTCTTAGATGGCTGCGATGCCCCTACAATGGTAACCTTGTCGCCACATGTGGTGACTCCACAATTAGTGTTAGCTCCTTTGACGCTAATCACAGTGACCATTTCATCCATGCATGTGACAATATATTTGTATATATGGTTTGCATTGGCATACTTTTGTTTCCCTTTATTGTTCACTTGGTTATTTCCTCGTTTGTTTCCTTTATTATTTCCCTAATTGTGATTGGGCGGTAGATTTGTGTATATTTTGAGATCTTGATTGCCAGCGGGTTACTCGAGATTTATGATTTTATCCTTAATCAGATCTTGGATGATGTTTTTCAATCTCATGCAATTTATGGTCATATGCCCTTTGATTTTATGATAATCGCAAAGGAGATTTTCATTGTACCAAGGTGGTTTTATCATGGGTTTTGCATACTGCTCAAAAGTGGAGATTTTGATGAGGTTCTCTTTAACTAACTTCTTCATTATAGATTCAATTGACTCTCTAAGGGCCGTGAACTTCTGCTTGGGGGGATACTGTTTTGGGGAGGTGGTCCTCCTTGATTGTTCATGTTATTGATTTGATTGTTCAAAGGCAGTTTTTATTGTGCTACCATACTATTTTGCACATTGTTATGGTTGTTATTTTTTGGTTGATGATGGGTTTGAATATTCTACTTGGGAGCACTGATGACGACCTTGGCATCGACCACTCCATCATTTATGATATTTCTGTTCCTTGACCATGTGCGAGGTTTATCGTTATAATTGGTGGATTGGCAATTATCCTGATGTGCAGGAAATGTAGATGTACCCCCTTGCGTAGTGAGGGCTCTTTCGATGTTGAGCACCTTCAAGATCAATTGATCATATATTTTGATGCATTGCATTTTTAGATAGAATGCCAAGTTTTCATCTAGATTGGCTATGATAGTGCAAACTTGTTGCTCCTCTGGCATGGTCCACTTGCTTCGGTTGGCCTTGGATTGCCATCATTGTAAGAAGGAGGCGAATAGCTCTCCTTTCCCATATTTGAGTGCTGATAGTTCCTCCAGACTAACATCCGTACCCATGTTGAATGCATAGTTCTTGAGGAATGCATCCAAAATTTCTTGGAATGTTTTGATGCTTGTGGGTAGATGAGAGAACCATTCCATGGCGGGACCAGTTAGGCTCCAAGGGAATAGCCACATTAGGTAAGTGTCATCATATGAAACTTCCATGCAATGCACTTGAAACTCCTTGATATAATTTTCAGGGTTTCCCATCCCATTATATTTGTTGAATTTGGGGATTTCAAATCCCTTCAGAAATGCTACCATTGTAAGACTCTTGTGAAAAGGATAGGGGCACAAATTTCCTGGCGTTCTGGTTTATTTTCCTGACTAAAGGTCCAACACTTGCTGCAAGATCAGTTTGATTTGTGTTGTTACATCGTTTTGCAAATCAGGAGGTGGGATGAATGTGTTTTGAGGTGTTTGTGGTGTTTTATTGACGAGTGGGGTATTGATGGGGTTTGCTACAAGATTTTCTATACGTTTAAGGCTTGCTAATATGCCTCCATTTATACCAACAACGCTTGTTGTTGGTCCTATTGATGTTGTTCCAACAAAGCTTGTCATTGGTCCTACTGTTGTTGTTCCCACAAAGCTTGTTGTTGGTCTAGCCATTGTTGTTCCTACAAAGCTTGTTGTTGGTCTACCTGCTATTGTGCCAACAAATATTGTTGTTGGTCTAGCTATTGTTGCGCCAAAAAAGGCTTGTTGTTTAGCATGTTGTTGTGCCTGAAAATCTTGCAGGGCTTGTTGGTATGCATGTTGATGGATTGCTTGTAGTTGTGCATGGTACTGTGCTTGTGCCTATTAAGCTTGGTGCTAAGCTTGAGATTGAGACTGTGCTTGTTGGGATACTTGTGACGCTTGCGTAGCTTATGCGGCTTTGTGAAGCTTGAGTAGTTTGTGTAGCTTGAGCGGCTTGTTGGTTGGCTAATTGTGCTTGCTGAGTAGCTAGCTGTGCAACTTTTTGATTTTGTTGAAGTACCCTTTGGTGGGTAGCTTTTTGAACTTCCTAAATCATGGTGATGAATGAGTTCATTATGTTGACTTTTGGTGGAATCGGCAGTGGATTGTGAACAATGTTGACCATTGTGATGAGCGGAAGGGTTGTGTTGACCATCGAGGTTTGAATTTTGGATGGTGTGAGCAAGACGCTTGGTCCTTGAGACACTTGAGGAATGGTGGATGTGTTGACTATTGTGGTTGCTTGAATGGTTGCCATCTTTTGTTGCAATAGTGATGGAAAAAAGAGGGGGTTCGATGTGATGCTTAGATTGCTTTGGTTTGGTAGATTGGTGGTGGGTAGGGGGGAAAGGCCCAACCCAAAAGGTGATATGGATGTCAATGGTACTAGAGGGAATGGTAGTGTGTTCCCTTAGAAAAGTGATAATGAGGAAGGATCCATGACTCCCCCTGTCCTAAATAACCCACCCTCTCCTTGCGAAATCATGGGGAGAGAAGTTTGTATATCTAATGGATAGATTGGCGTTGCAGGAAATGAGGATGAGTCCGCATGATTATGGAAAGTAAGTGGAATATATGGGTGTAATGTATTTATCGGGACAAAGTTATCTGGTGTGGTGTTTTTATTTATTTCTCTGTTGTTTACAAGGTGATGCTTTTGGATTTCGCAAAGGATGGCACTTCCCTTGTTAACAACTGGTGGGGTTGAAGTGATTGATAATATGATTTGGGGAATATCTTGAGTGATGTTTGGGAGTGATACTGGGGGTATTCTCACAAGAGGCCTTTCCATATTGGTACTCATGTCAAAGTTAGAAGGGAGTTTGGCTCCTTCTTTCATTAATGCATGTATATATAGAGAGATTAAGTTTTAACATGGCATTGACAATTCTATGATTCTTAGGATTCTGAACCATTTTAGATATTTCCTCTTGTGTCATTCCTAAGTCATTTTTGGTGATTTCCTCTACATGACCCTCCTCTTCAGGGTTTTGCGATGGAAAAGAGGAGTTTTTTGGAGGATTGCTTGAACCCACAGGGTTTATTTCGGGAGCCGTTTGACTTAGGTCACTTGAAGTTGATGTTTCCTTAGTGATTTCCATGTTCTTCTTGTGTTTTTATCTTGTTTGAACCATAAAATAGAGATCGTTTGATCTTAATCCTAGGCTCAAAAAGAGAAGAACTAGGAAAGGTTAAGGATCAAAAGTGATGATGGGGATGAGATAAATGGAAGACGGATGATGCAGATGAATGAAACTCTTGAAGAACATTGGGGGAGATGCTAAACTTTTAGGGCTTGAATTGATTTAATTTTCATCGAGGATAGTTTGACTAAGTGTGTTAAGCCAAACAAGATGATAATGGACTTGTAAACCCCTAGGAAGTTTTGTTATCCTAGAGAAAAATCGTATAAGAGGATGATTTGACTAAGTGTGTTAAGCCAAATAAAGTGATTTTGAACTCGTAAACCTTAGGAAGTTGTGTTATCCTAGAGGTAAATTTTCTCAAAAAGATTGATAATTTGACTAAGTGTATTAAGTCAAACAAGGTGATGTTGATTTTGCCTATAAGTTTAGCATGAATGATGTTTTCAAAATTTTCAAGAGTTTGTTGGTGAGATGAGATTTAATTTTGATGGTCGAGAGATGGGTGAGAGTGATGATTTTGATCCTAGACTTGACTTAGACAAGACTCTTTCTTACAAGACCTCGGTATTGAAGAACATGCCATACTTCCTATGTGAGAAAAGAAAACTTTTGAAAAATATTAGGATTTTTCTGATAATAAAACTCATACAAGTTGGGGTTGTTTCTTGAAGCTTTCTTGTAGAAGTTGTAAACCAATATTTCTCTAACTTCAAGGAGTCTTTCAAGATGCTCCTCGTGAGCTTTCGGGCTAATCTTTTTGAACCTTGGTTTTTGGATTTTGATTTTGTGGGAAATCATTTGAGAGAACACATGCGTGAGGTCCAATTGTCTTTATCTTTGCTTAATGAGTTATTTTTACTAAAAAAAATTTCTTGATTATGATTTCAAACTAAATGTCTATGCCTCAATTCCTTTTCATTCCACAAGGTCCATTATGTGAAAATCAAGGTTTCAAGAGCATAGTTTCCTAGGTTGACTTTATTATGAGAAAATTATGATGTAACTCCAAATGCTTAGAAACCTCTAAGGATAGAATCCCTAGGGAAAGTAACAACACTTAGATTCGGCCAAAGGTATTTGCCCCTCTAAAGGGTTTGAAATTTTGAGGATTTTGTGAATGTTTATTTTCAATTGTTTTAAAACCCAAACAAAGTGTTTTTGATTCCAATCACATGCACAATCCTAGGCTGAAAAGATAATATTTGTTCAGATTCCCGCTTGGATAAATCCAGCTACACATATTTAGTGTGGATGACTAGATGCTTGACCACACTGGCTCCCCTTCATGGCACACACTTCTCGGGTCAGCCAAGCATCATTACCCATGAATTTCCCATGGCATCTTTTCATATGTACAATAGAACTGCATGTATACGTGGGGCAGCTTCAAAGGACATGACCTTTTGCACCAACAAATAGAAAAGGATTTTTGGCTTCTAAACAAAAGTTTATAGTAAGGGCATCCAGTTTAGGGGATGCAATGATAAAATCCTTGTGAGATATTTTCCAACCCTTAGAAAAAGGGCTTTACGCATCATATGGATACTGGGGGAGAGTTATCATACGCCGCTTCCCATTGTCCATGGATTTCACCGTGAACACAAATTTATATAGCGGTTTGGAAGAGCTTGGCTTTAGCCTGTTACCGCTTGAGTCATTCCCTTGGGCTGAGTACTTTTTCCCACCAATATAGGCCCTCTAAAGTAAACAAAAGCGAGTGAACATATTCGTAGTTTGATCAATCTTTGTTGATAAACAAAGAGAGAAAACATGCCATATATTCCACTCACACTCGCAAGATTGATTCAATTTTAAAACCCAATGTAAAGAGCGAAACTCTTTAATTCCAAATAATCTATAATTCCTTTAATAAATTCATTTCCATTCCATAAAATATCGTAACTCCATTCATTTAAATTAGTTTAATCCAAAAGATTCCAAAATATTGATTTAAAGTCTACAATAAGATTCTTAAACGTGTCATCTTACACGACATCAATAATACAAAAACATTGTAAAAGAAATTTATAATTCAAGACTTAGGCATTCTGTTGCCTTAAGTTCTACAATGACCATACAAGAATGAAATATAATAGATATATGAAAAAATCTTCATTTGATCTTCAATCCAAATTTTTATCTTCAAACATGAAGATGAGAACAAGGTTCAGGCGCTTTTTCTGCCCAACCTCGAAGCTTACGCTTCCCTGGAATTCCTTAATCATTCAAAGAATACCTGACCTTGCACAAATTGCTTAGCAAAAAGAAGTCGACAAGCAAGATGGAATTTGATGCGTGCCTAGTATAACTAGTAAATCCACAAGCATTTTTATTTTTCTAATTCATTTAAGAAACAAGCAAGTTTGATACTAGGATATGGTAGAGAGTTATTTACATTCCATCATATCAATGGTCCTTAAGTTACTTGTCCAAGTAAAATGTCATGCACGACAAATAATAGAAGTTTTGGAAAAGAAAAAATATGCTCTCTAAAAACCCATATTTGGCACCCATCCCAGAAGGTAACTTTCCAAACACATGTCATGCACATTCAATTATCAAGCATGCATGGTTCCATTCAAAATTAAAAGGTTCTTTCCCAAACACATGAACTGCACTTTTATTTTCAAGCAACATGGTTTTAATACAATAATCTCACATATTTAAATCATAAATAACATTATGTTCATATTCAAATTAAATAAAAGAAGGTGTAACACGCATATGTAACTAAGTATATATAAAACATGAATAAATGAGCACACATTCTTTCGGTTTATTCACTCATAAAATTCATCTACACTTCAATATGATCCTCTTCTAATTTATTTCATTTCAAGTATTTATATTTTTAATTTACTTTCTTTCTTTT
Organism: Sequoiadendron giganteum; assembly: GCA_007115665.2. Lineage (NCBI taxonomy): Eukaryota > Viridiplantae > Streptophyta > Pinopsida > Cupressales > Cupressaceae > Sequoiadendron > Sequoiadendron giganteum. The sequence continues at coordinate 414,983,099 of CM021109.1, forward strand.
TTATTTTTCATATTTCCCTTAAAATATTATCTTTTCAAAAACGTAAACTCCTCATATTTAATTCTGTTTCGTAAGCAATTTAGTATCATTCCTAGAGAATTACCAATTTTCACTTTTACTTTTCAAGCATATTTAAATACACATAATTATTTCTATCTTATCATTTTAAATTTTATTTAAACCAAAAACATTCAATTGTATAATTTTGTAAAAATTTCCCTATCTTTTTTGTTCTTTTCTTCACAAATTTTATCTCTCTAATAGGCATAGTTTTACATAGTTAAGATTTTTCTTCTGAAAGTTTCCTAAATCTAAAACTTTAAGTTTTATGTGTGAATCTTTACTAAATACTGAAATAAATCTTAAACATGCAGTTTTATGTGCGTATATTTTTATATACTAAAACACAAGTCTCTAAATAGAAAAATCTACTATCTCTTAATAGTTTTTTGTTCAAGTTTGGTCTTTATCTCCATAAAATGACAGTTTGATGTATAAAATTTCTTCTAAATTTGATAAAAACAGCAATATGTTTTCATTTGATAAAATATATGAATATAAGAAAATGGTTAACTAAAACATATTAAGATTATAAGTTTATTAATTGTAATTTTCATCGAATCTACCTATCAATCTCCTATAGCTGTGTGTTTTCCTAAATCTGGAGATGAATCTTTGTTCTTCTATTCTTTCTGTGAGTATATTTCCTGTAGGTTGCTCTTTGTGCTCTGACTATCTTTCTTTTTTTCCCTCTATCTACTTTCCTCCTGCTATTCCTATGGTCTTTTATTTCTTTTTGCTTCCTCACCCTTCCTTTGATTCTCTGTCAACCTCCTGTATTCTTCTTTTTCCTTACTTTTGGTCTCTCCTCCCTGCTTCCGCACCTTTCTCTAATGTCCTTGCATATGAGGGAGATGAGCAGAATTCAAGAAACCAACTCTATTTTCTGCTTAGCTCTCCTTCTTCCTCTCTTTCTACCATGCGTGTCCCTTCTTCTACTCGCGCATGGTGGAGAGAGATTTTTGTTCTCTCTTTTCTCCTCTTTTCTCACCGACCCTTCCTTTCTCACATGCATAAGATGGGTAACCAATGTGGATCCTAAATTATCTCCCTTAACTCCTTGTTTTTACTACTTTTTTAATTCTCCTCCCCCATTCTCTGCTTGTGTGATGATATTTAGGAAAATTCAATCCCTCTTTTTCTCCATAATTTATTGCCTATTCAATTCTCTATTAAACATGACTGACAGTTAACAGGTTTACTACAGGGACATGTAAAGAGGATAGAGTTGGAGTTTTCAATTTCAGTTCAACCACAATATAATTCGATTTCTTTGCATGCCTATAATTTATATTTCATTAATATTTTATTTATTATTTTCTAAAATAAAAAAATAGACTAATAAACAATTTTCTCACAACAATAATCAAATTGCCATTTCAAAAAGCAAATTCCCTTTTTACAGTTACGTTCAAACAAATGCATAGCCATAATAACCATTAAAATTTAAACCATTACATCATGAAAATACATTGTAATAACTAAGTGGTGTGTGAGATTCCATCATCCTTATTAACGTCTAATGGCTAAAACGACTCTACCTGACCAATGTTCTCGCATTCATTCTTGTACACCTGTTCCTACATTCACTTGCACTCAAATTCTCATCAGCAATTTCATAATAATGAATTTAAAATCATTTCATTTGCATTTAAATTTAAATTTCAATTTCAATTTAAATCATCTAACATAAACATGCAAATCTCATGATTAATAATTGCAATTAAATAATTGATAAAATCAGTACGTGACACCCAATTCAAAATGTGAGAGCAATATTTTATGCAACTTAATGTCACCAAAAAGAATTTTGATTCTCAAGATCATCGTGAGGTGCGAGAGAAGCACATACGCCTTTTTAAATGAAATTACTTTGCAAAAAAGATTACAAGACACAAAAGCACATGTTCATTTTAAATCCCTCAAAGCAATAATGAATTATTTTTAAGCACCAAAGGAAGTGTGAGATTTTCCTTGTTCAATTGTTAATCCTTAAACCAAATCTAGTGAGTTTGTCCTAAAGTTCATTTTAAGCCCTTTGTAAAATTGAAAGCTTTTGTAGTGTTCTTTTTAAAGCAAAAAAGAAATTTAGTATTCCCTAAAGCATGAAAGATAAAAAATTCTTTAAGAGAGATTGATAGTTCTCTAAGAGTGTTAAACAACACTAAAGTGTTTAAAAACACTTGGTATAAGGTGAGAATGATGTCATAATGTAACCTTCCTCTTCGTTTTCCTCCTTGCCTTAACCTACAAAATGATTAAAATCAGAAGATACAAAGACAACAAATAGGTTAATAGCTCAAAAAGCTAAAAACAAAAAGGCACATGTCAAAAAAAATCAAATTTGAACTTTTTACTATAACCCAGTGGCACAATTAGCAAAGGCAGTAGAGTTTAGAAACTCTAGCAGTGCAATGTAGCACCACTAATTTATGAGAGCGGCGCTCTACAACAGGACAGAGAGCGCGATTGCGGCACTATTTAGCCTAGTGACACAGTTTGAAATTTAGAAACCCACGACCGTGTTTGAAAATTTGAATTTTCGGGCGGGAAGACTCTGGTGGAAGAGTTTGGAGTTTAGGAGTGGTTCAATATAGCACCACTTGACTGATAGTGGTGCAGTTTGGCACCGTTGGACTGTGAGCGATGCAGTTTCCTGTGAGCTGCAAAAAAGAACAAAAAAGAACAAAATTTCTTGAAAAAAATGTGATTGAATCTTGAGATTCGCCCTCCTTCTAGCACCAAAATGTGAACCCCCAATCCTAGACCTGCACAAACATGGCAAGCAAGCACATTAGTAGATTGAAATGCAAGTAAGAATAAGGATTCCCGATGAAATCCATCTATAATATTCAAAATAGGAAATGATATGAAGAACAAAACAAATAACTAAGTTATATCCTAATTCAAATAATGCAAACACTTGATCCCATGGGGGAATTGGTGCCAATTATGTGTAGAAATTGGCCCTTTCTGAACTCCTTTGTAAGCTTGATGATTTGGTGGAGATTGATCCACTTTGTTGATGAAGAACAAGATGAATCCTTGAGAAAACCTATAATAACCTAGCTATGGTGATGGGAAATGCTCAAGAAGATGGATGAAATTGCTCTAAATGTGAATATAATAACTTTGCTTTCAAATTGTGGATGAAGAATGAGATAAAGAGTCTCTCATTTATAGATTTCAAATTGGAATAATGAGCAAGATTTGAGCAATGTGGGATAATTCAACATCCAATGGCTAAGTGCCACTTGTGCCAATGGCTAAGTGCCACTTGTGAAGATGTGAATGGGTGAAGGTTGTGCACATTTTGATGAAAGTGCCCATAAATGATATTAGATGGAATTTGAAATTAGTGAAATGACTTGTTGGAGAGGGAAGAAAATGGACTTATGGCAACTTGGCTCAAGGAAAAAGGACTTGTAAGGTGAAATAAATGCCTTGTTGGAAAGACTAAGTCCACTTGGATTTGAATTCAAATTTGAGGGAATATTCCCCTTTTATGCTATGTTGAGAGAAAATAGAGATTTAATAAATGAATTAAATCTATTTTCATGTTCAAGTGGTAAAAGTCAGCGAATGTGACATGATTTAAGATTAAACTAATCAAAGATTAATTAATGTAATGAGGAATTAGGAGACGTGACAATTTAGACTTAAATTTATGCATTGATTTAAATCAAATTGAGAGGAAGGGTTTAATTAAATAAATGTTTTGATTTATTTAAATAAAGGGGATAATGTTAGATTAAATCAAATAAGGTTTAATTTATTTAATTTAATAAGAGGACTTTAGAGTTTTAATTTAGATAAAATGAATTATTTAAATGAACAGAGATATAGGTTAATTAAATTAAATTGATTAATTTAATAAATAGAGGAGAAATACCTATTTAAATAAATTATGATTTATTTAATTAAGAGATGAAAAGTGATGATAAGCTAAGAGTATGATTTAGGATGAAACGATGTTAGTAATCAGGATCAAGTGTGTCAGTCAATTTTCCATGTCTACAAGAAGTATATTTTGAATTTAACTTTGAATCTGATTGAAATACCTTTACATGTTTATTTGAAGTGATTGATTAATCTAGGGCATCAATGTGTATATCACAACAAAATAGGGTTTTTAGGTTTTTGATCTTTTAACGATGCATTTGAGTGTGGATGACATGAATTAGGGCATGTGTTTAAATATAAATGACCAGTCTGCTAGTGTCTCTTTGAGTTTTAAAATTGATAGGTACAAACCCTGATTCATGTTGGATAAACCCTATTTTATTCCATATCAAGTATTATAAATGTGAGGATTAAGATTTTGAAATCTCGGTTTAGAATAAGGCTTTGATTTGGTTTGGAGTTTCATTTCAATCGATGATGTTATGAAATTTTAATCGAATCTTAGCATGTATAAGTGTGTTTTGTATGATCACCCATTAGGAGTCGATAGGATCGAGCTTTTTCCTGACTTTCATTAAATCCTTTGATGAGTGGAATGTGCAAAAGTGTTTCCTTTGTGGAATTCGCTTCTATGTGGAAAAACTGATAAATTATCCTTCATGTAATCCTTGTCCTTGCAGAAAACCCGATAAATTATCCTTCGTTGAATTCACTTTGTCAAGGATTCCGCGAGACCTTTGGCTTTCATGGATTCCATCCTTGGGTGGATTCCATGAAGTTTTGAGGTCCTCTTTCCTATAGGTTGTGTGAGATGGTATAAGTGACAATTGACCATAATGAACTGAATTGGAAGTATTTGAAGTGTCTATGGAAAGGACTTGGTATGTTTTTCCTCCCTTCACAAAATCTGCATGGGTGAGAAAAACCTGAAGACTTATTCTTCACAGAATTTGCAATGCCCTGTATTCCCCGATATTTGCAATGGACCAAAATCCTTGAGCTTGTGAGGTATCTGATGTAGGTTTAAAGTTTGGTCTTGGGGAGTATGTGAGATGATTTCCATGACTTTGAAAGATGTCTTGGGATAGTAAGTTTGATTAAGTATTGTTTTTTGTAGAATCCACCTACTTGTGGAATTCTTGAGGATTCATTCTTCGTGGAATCTGTGAGGGGCTGGATTCCCCAAAAATCCTTTGAAGGTCAAAATCTACGAGCTTGTCAAAAATTTGAGGTTTCCTTAAAAGCTTGATTTTAAAGGTTTGTAACTTGGTTTTAATGATTCTAATGTTGATTTGAAGTTGATTATATATTGCATATATGCTTTGATGATGTATTTAATGATGTAATTATGTTACAATAATTAGTTATGCTTGGCATTGTAGTAATTATGGTCTTTCCTAACCAAATGCATGTAGAATCCAACAAGGCTAAGGGTTCCAAAGAAAAATCTACTGAACCAGTTAAAGAGGAACCTATAACTAGAGCTGAAAGTATGATGTACGACTTCAAGGGCATGAGACCAAAATCCAAGATCATTTCAACATGGTCAAAAGCTAGAGATACCAATATGGGTCATGTTGATTATGATGATTTCAAACAAAGAATGTACTACAATGCTCCTACTCCTCTAGCTCAAACATTAGTACACACAGGGTTGGCACAAGCTACTAGGTTTCCAACTTAAGTGCAATATCCTGAGCTAATCATGGAATGTGCAAAAAACTATTATTCTGACAAGAGGGTGATTGTTGGTCCCTTAGGAAGAGTAATATTAAATTTTATTGAGGATTCAATAGATGAAGACTTCAATATTGGGTCCCATAAAAATTTGGTGAAGGTGATTTTATAGATAGCTCAACAATTCTATGATTCTGATCTAGCTGAGGTATTGGAGATTATAAATAGCTCATGGATTGAGAAACCCAAGTTACACTATTCTAAGTTTCCAAAAAAATTGCATAGAAGTGACTTCAAATTGGAGTAAAATGATATGATCACTCTTCTTAGCAGAGTGGTAGGACTAGATAAGGCTTTTATCCTTTGAAGAGTGGATGTTCTATGTCATCTCATAGATTAAGAAAGGAATTCACTATCAATGGGTAGAAACTATCAATGAAAACTTGGATTTGCAATTGAGAAGTGTGCAAGACACCAAGATATTTACTATGACTTCATATGTGGTGTATATGCTAGCCATAAATTTTAGGTATAATGGTCTGAGCTGCAAAGGAATAATAAGACATGATAGAGTTTATAATGTATACCCTCAACTACATTTCAATACTTCTAATTTCAAAAGAGTCAATGATGCCTTCACCATGTACATAACAACAACTCTACTAGATTCTCTCCATGTAAGAATTTCAGTAGAAGAAATGGGTTTTCTCAAGAAATATGGTTTTTGGTTCATACAATTTCCAAATTTTACTTATATCAGACTTCATGGATCTCCAAAGGTTCCATATAGACTCCCCAGGTATCTTATAGACAAGCTTATATCATTGGAGTTAACCAGGAAATTAGCTACATTTGATGCTATTTTGAAGGAGATGCATAAAACATGGGTTGGTGTCGATTTACCCTTGAGGATTGGTGCTTCAAAGGCTTGTCCTTCTATCTAAAGTGCACATCATTCTGAGATAGAGATGGCCCATTTAAACTTGTACTCTCATTTAGATAGAGGTAATTTTGATCCTCATGGAGTGGCACAGAGAATGGCCAATAAGGAGTATAGACATAAAGAGCATATCAAAGATTACTGGGAAAACTATAGAGATGAATTTGAGGTAATGAAAAGTAGATATTCAAGGCTATCTTTGAAATTGATAAGATTTCATAGAATTACAAATGTTCTAGATCAATTTGATGATGAAGAAGACCCTATCTAGTATCATGATTATATGAAATTTCAGGATAAGCCCCTTCCCACCATCAATTGGTCTAAAGATGAGGTAGTTGACTTGGATAAAATTACTGCTACCATATTGAGATATTCCAAGAAGTGGGTCAAACACGAGGTTTTGGAACTGGAAGCAAAAGGAATAAATTTTACTTATGATTTATATTGGCGACAGGTGCCTCAACTTCTGGCTTGAACCTATGAAAATACTTGGCAAAATTATCATCTTTCTAATCCTTTACCTCTCTACCATTGAGATATTTTTTAGAGGCACGGTCTAGTGGTTTACCGCAATACCACGAGATTTTGTCGGTCTGTCTGCGGTTGGGCAGTGTTAACACCATACCGCGGGGTCTCCATCTTGGGTTGGTGGTAGCATGGTTTGATGGGAGAAATCAGTGTGAAGGATTACCTCCCTATTGCGAAGGGTGCTTTTTGGTGGCACGGTGAACAATGACAATTAGTGAAGTTCGCTTACTTCCACACTGCGATGGCCTCTTGGGCATGTCAGAGTGGCGTGGTAAGCCTTGGTAGTCAGAGCTAACGGTTACCTCCTTACCACGGAGGTCTTACACTCAGGGCAAGGTAGCACAAAGTATTTCTCTACAGGTTTTGGCGGTTACCTCAATACTGCGGGAGGTGTTGTTCAGCCTCGCGGTTGGGCACTGGTCCCACCATACCTTAGAAGGTCGATCCAAGCTTGGCAGTGATGTGGTGTTAAGTGATGGGCTAGCAGACAAGCCACTACCTCGGTACCACGAGGGTGTTAGAAGGGACCTATGGTTGGGCGGTGGCCTCTTTGACTCGGTGAGGTAGAATGGTAAGAGGTGTTTGGCTTCTGTGTTGATCGGTCTGACTTGACTAGAAGCAGTGAACAAGTAGAGAGACGACGCATGGCAAGAAATCAACATATGATTGGTTGATGTATGGAGCGGTGAAATCAGTAAATTCAAGATGTGTTTCTACTGATGACAGGATCCGATTAAGGTAAGGAGAGTTAATGCTTGGGTGGCTCAATGTGTGATTGCAGGGCAGATCGATCAAAAGATTAGATTTCTTGATTGGGTGAATGATGCATTATTAAGCCATGCGATTGGTTGGTATGATTAATGCGATGTATGACTTGTATAGTCGATTACATTTTATAGTCACTAAGGGTGAAGGTGAAGAGTAGAGATAGGACAAAGAGTAGTATTCATTGTATACTAAAAGAAGTATTGTAATGGTGAGTGCATGAAAACTCAAGTCTGCTACTATGAGCTAACTATCAGAGAGTGAGAACTGTGAGCTTTGTTTGTAATTTATTTTACTATAATAAAAAGTGTCTTCTCTTGGTGTGGTGGCTTTTTTCCTGAAAGGGTTTTCCCACGTAAATCTGGTGTCATCTGTGATTGATTATTTATGTTACTCTTGTTACCCTATATGTGTTCATCTCAATTGTTTTAAGAAGTTTTAAAACTGATCTTTTACACTTCTCCTCTATTGCATTATCATTAAGAAAATGTTTCCACACCCCTGTTTTCCTTTCAATTGGTATCAGAGCCTAGCTAGTTGTGTTATCCCTGTTAGTAAGGCTAGTTTTTTATGCTAATACTATTCCAGTGGGAGTATTGTAAAGTTAGAACCTAGTTATGTTTGAGATGACAAGTACATTAGGTAGAGTAGAGATTGAAAAATTCAATGGTGGAAACTTTGAGTTATGGAATCTCAAAATGGAAGACTTGCTTGTGGATAGAGACCTCTAGGTTGTTGTGTCTAGAAATATGCCACAAAGTATGAAGCAAGAAGATTGGGACCTTGCAGATAGAAAAGTGAGAGGTCTGATAAGACAGTCTGGCCGATTCTGTACTCCTCAACATCCATGAGGAGAAGTCTGTAGCTTCATTATGGAAGAAGCTTGGTGATATTTATGAGGGAAAGTCTCTGGTAAATAAGTTATTCCTGAGGAAGAACTTGCACTCCTTGAAGATGGAATAAGGTGCATCTGTTGTAGACCATATGAACTCATTTAATATGAGTGTTGCTTAGTTGGCGTCTGTGGGTGTAAAGATTGAGGAGGAGGATTGTTGCATGCTCCTGTTATGTTTGTTACCTGACACTTGGGATCATCTTGTAATGGCTATTGGAAGTACGACCACTACTTTCAAGATGGAAGATGTTTTTGCCTCACTGCTTTCTAAAGAGATGTGGAGGAAGTCTTTAGAGATGGCCAAAGAGGCCCTTTTTGTTCGAGGTAGATCGAAGGAGAAAGGCAAGAAGAAAGACAAGAAGTCCAAATATAAATTTGTAGGGAGATCGAAGTCTCCTGGTAAAAAGCCCAAGGTGAAATGTTGGAATTATGGGAAGCCTGGCCATATCCGAAAGGATTGTAAGGAGAAGAAGAAGAGTAACACTTCAGACAATGACTCTTCTCAGAGTGATGCAGTTGCCTTCATTGCAGCCTTGGCAACTTAGGCATCAGATGATGTCTAGCTGGTTGACTCGGGTGAATCCTTTCACATGACGTCTCATAGAGAATGGTTCAGTAAGTATGAGAAGTATGATGGTGGAAAGCTATACCTGGTGAGTGATTCAAGATTGGAGATTGTTGGCCGTGGAAGAGTCAAAATATAGTTCCCTGATGGTAGAATCAAAGGGATTGGTGGCGTACTGCACATACTAGTTTTGGCTTGTAACTTACTTTCTATCAATAAGTTGAATGATACTGGTGTGGAAGTTTATTTCTCAAGTAAAGGATGTAAGATGGCTAGAGGTGCAATGGTGTTGGCTAAGGGTGTACGTATTGGCACTCTATACAAGCTCGATGCACATCCTATTCAATGCAACAATGCCTTTGTAAGTCAAGAAAAGTTGTTCCTGTAGAGGAAGATGAAGATGCTTCTCTGGCTGCAAATGCCTTGGAGGTGAAAATCCCAATAGAGAAGACCATGTTGTGGCATCATAGACTTGGTCACATACGTGAGAAAGGTTTAAAACCCTTGAAAAATAAAAATCTTGTTGAAGGGATTGATGATTGTAACCTTGAGTTTGATTTTTGTGAACACTGTATTTATGGAAAGCAACACCGTGTTTCTTTTTATTCGAGTCCTCATAAATATTTTGGTGTACTAGATTATGTCCATTCTAATGTGTTTGGTCTAGTTAATGTTCCTTTGTTATCAAAGTCTAGATATTATGTTTCCTTTATTGATGACTATTCAAGAATGGAATTTATATACTTTCTTAAGAGTAAATCAGAAGTGTTCAATCGGTTTAAAGAATTTAAAACTTTGATAGAGAATCAGACTAGAAGGAAAATCAAATGCTTGAGGATGGACAATGGCAGTGAGTTTTGTTCTGCAGAATTCGAAAGGTATTGAAAAGACTATGGAATTAAAAGGCATAAAACTACACCTTATACTCCACAGCAGAATGGAGTTTTTGGAAGGTTGAAGAAAACATTAATGGAGAGAACGAGAAGTATGTTGAGCAGTGCTAGTCTGGAGCAGAAGTTTTGGGCTGAGGTTGTGGCTACAAAATGTTACCTGGTAAATCATTCACCTTGTTCTGCTCTAGTTGACAAGACATCTTTGGAAGCGTGGTTTGGTAAGAAGCCCTCTCTTAGACATATATGTGTCTTTGGCTATGAGGCATATGTATATGTGCCCAATGAGAAAAGATAAAAGTTGGAGAACAAGAATGTTAAATGTATCTTCATCAGCAATGGCATTGGTGTGAATGGATACAAGCTTTGGAATCTTGATACTGAGAAGGTTCTGTATAGAAAAAGTGTAATATTTAATGAGCTGAAACCTTTAGTAGCTGATCCACAGCTAGAGATAGATAAAAGAGAGAAGAAGAATGAAGTAGTTTAGATTCCTTAAACTCCAAAAAAAGAGGAAATACATGGTGTACTTGAAACCGAGGAGAGGTCAAGCAACTCTGAGAGTTTTGAAGATGAAGAACCACAACCTCAGCTAGTAAGAAGGTCTACACATGAAAAATGACAACCTGATAGGTATGGTTTCTCTATGTTAGATTCAAACTGTGCCTATGCTTTGATTACTAGCACTCATGAGTCTAGGACTGTAAAATAAGCTATTAGCATGTCTGATTCAAATTCTTGGTTGGAAGCCATGAATGAAGAAATGGAATCATTGAAGAAAAATGAAATCTAGGATTTGGTACCTTTGCCTGAAGGGCAAAAGCCTGTTGGCTGTAAATGGATATTCAAGAAGAAGTCTGGTCTAGATGGCAGTGCAGAAAAGTATAAGGCAAGGTTGGTTGCAAAAGGTTTTTCCTAGATAGAGGGAATTGATTATGGAGAAATATTTTCTGCTATAGTAAATCTAACATCTATCAGATTTATGTTGTTATTGGTAGCAGCATATGACTTAGAGATTGGGTAGGTGGATGTGAAGACAATGTTTCTCCATGGAGAGTTGGAAGAAGAGATTTATATGTCCTAGCCTAAGCACTTCGTTGAAAAAGGTAAACAAAGTCTGGTCTGCAAATTAAAGAAATCTTTGTATGGTTTGAAGCAGTCTCGTAGAATGTGGTACCAAAATTTTGACACCTTTGTGTTTTCTATGGGATTTGTGAGATCAAAATCTAATCATTGTGTTTATTATAAATCTAAAAATGATCGTGTGCTTATTATTACCTTGTATGTGGATGATATGTTGTTAATAGGAAATAGCAATTCTATGATTTATGATATTAAATATTAGTTATCTACAAAGTTCGAAATGAAAGATCTGGGTGCAACAAGGTATATTCTAGGGATGGAGACAACTAGGGATAGAATGAACAGAAAGCTCCTAGTAAGTCAAAGTAAGTATGTCAATACAGTTCTAGATAGATTTGGTATGGATGATTGCAAGTAGCTAGTTGTTCCAGTTATGCAAGGAACAAAGTTGTCTATTGAAGATTGTCCAAAATATGCTACTGAGATGGAGGACATGACCAGGGTGCCTTGTGCAAGTGTTGTTGGGAGTCTAATGTATGAAATGGTCTGTACAAGACCAGACATTACCCAAGTAGTGGGAGTTCTCAGCCATTTTATGGAAAATATAGGAAGATCACATTGGGATGTTGTGAAGAGAGCGCTCATATATTTAAAGGGGACTTTGGAATATGCTTTGCGTTACCATGGAAATCTAGTTGCATCATAGAGAACACTCAACATTCATGGATATGTAGATTCTGATTGGGCAAGGGACATTGACAGTTGAAGATCTGCCATTGGATACACTTTCATGTTAAATGGTGGTGCAGTTAGTTGGATGAGCAAGTGATAGGTTGTAGTTGCTTTATCCGCTATAGAGGCTGAATACATGGAAGCAACACACGCTTGCAAAGAAGCAATTTGGCTAAGTCGATCATGCTCTAATATTGGTTTTAATGCAGGGCAGATTACAATCTGTTGTGACAGTCAGAGTGCCATTTGTTTGGAAAAGAACCCAACTTTCCATGCCAGGAAAAAGCACATTGATGTGCAGTATCACTTCGTGAGGGATATGGTGGAAGATGGAAAGATCTCTTTAGAAAAGGTTAACACTTTGAAGAATGTTGCAGATGCATTAACAAAGCCAGTGAGCATAGACAAGTTCAGATGGTGCATAGATTCAATGTGCCTTGGGGCCTATGATCGTTAGTAGTTTTTGAAGTCTAGAGGAAGCCAGAAAGTCTTCGTCAAGTGGGAGCTTGTTGGGAATAGGTGCCTCAACTTCTGGCTTGAACCTCTGAAAAGACTTGGCAAAATTATCATATTTCTAATCCTTTACCTCTCTACCACTGAGAGATTTTTTAGAGGCCCGGTTTGGTAGTTTACCGCCTTATCACGGGCCTTTGTCGGTCTGTCCATGGTTGGGCGGTGTTAACACCATACCGTGAGGTCTCTATCTTGGGCTGGCTATAGTGCGATTTGATGGGCGTAATCAATGTGAAGGCTTACCTCCCTATCACAAAGGGTGCTCATTGGTGGCATGGTGGCCACGATGAACAATGATAGGTAGCAAAGTTCACTTACCACCACACCACGATGGCCTCTTGGTCATGTCGCGGTAAGCCTTGGTGGTTAGAGATAATTGTTACCTCCTTACCGTAGAGGTCTTGTGGTCGGGGCGAGGTAGCATGAAGTGTTTGTCTGTAGGTTTTGACGGTTACCTCCATACTGCGGGAGGTGTTGCTTAGCCTCGTGGCTGGGTGGTGCAATCGCCATACCTCAGAAGGTTGATCTGAGCTCGGTAGTGATGGACTGGTAGACAAGCCACTACCTCAATACCGCAAGGGTGTTAGAAGGGACCCACGGTTGGGCAGTGGCACCACCATACCACGGTGGCCTCTTTGACTCGACGAGGTAATGTGGTAAGAGGTGTTTGGCTTTTGTGTTGACCAGTCTGACTTGATTGGAAGTGGTGAACAAGTAGAGAGGTGACTCATGGCAAGAAATCAACATCTGATTGGTTGATGTCTAGAGCGGTGAAAGCAGTAAATGCAAGACGTGTTTTGACTGATGATAGGATCTGATTAAGGCAAGGAGAGTTAATGCCTAGGCAGGTGGATGCATGATTGTAGGGAGGATCAGTTAGAAGATCAGATTGCTTGATTGGGTGAATGGTGCATTATTAAGGCATGTGATTGGTTGGTATGATTAATGTGATGTATGACTTGTATAGTTGATTACATTTTATAGTCAATAAGGGTGACGATGAAGAGTAGAGATAGTACAAAGAGTAGTATTCATTGTATACTGAAAGAAGTATTTTAACGGTGCGTGCATGAAAACTAATGTCTGTTGCTATGAGCTAACTATCAGAGAGTGAGGATTGTGAGCTTTGTTTTTAATTTATTTTACTATAATACAAAGTTTCTTCTTTTGGTGTGGTGGGTTTTTTTCCGAACTATTTTTCCCACGTAAATCTGGTGTTATCTATGATTGCTTATTTTTGTTACTCTTGTTACCCCATATGTGCTCATCTCAATTGTTTTAAGAATTTTTAAAACTGGTCTTTTGCACTTCTCCTCTATTGCATTAGCATTAGGAAAATGTTTCCTTACCCTTGTTTTCCTTTCAATTTAATAAGAGACTTTGAATCTCATTTAGAGGAAGAAACTGAGAACACCCAAGATGAAATTGCAGTTCCTCAGGAAGAGGGGGATACAAAAGGAGTGCCTCTTGTAATCAAGAGGAAAACTAGAAGTGAAACCAAAGAAAAGAGCCTAAAAGACAACCAGTCTCAAAGAGAAGAAATCCAACAAAGGAGATTATCGAAGAGGGAGATACAAAATCTCAACCCTCAAAGAAGAAGGATTATCACCGGAGGAGAAAATATATCTAGGTCCAAGAAAACAAGGCTGGTGAAACTCAAGCCAAGGTAATTTATGTGGAGATCTCTTTAGAAAGATGACAAGTATATGTAAGAAGGAATTTTCCAAAGCAAAGGATTTCTCCTTCTAGTGCAAAAAATGTTGACAAGGTAATTTAAGAACCTGAAGACAATATCAATGAGCCACCCATTAATGAAGCTGAAAATGCTAAAGAGGAAGTTACAAGAAATAATACTCCTCAATCTCCTCCCCAAAATTTACAATATGATAAAGAAGATGGAAAAGTTACAAATGATGAAGGTGGCATCACCAAGGTGCCTGAGCAACAATAAGATGAAGAAGAAGTAGAAACTCCAAAGAGTGGAGATCTCAGTGGATTTGGAAAGCACTTAGAACAAAAGGCTCCTGAGGTGCAAAGTGATAAATAAGTAGAGAAAGAGCCAGAGAAAGTGGAGGAGATTCCTTCTTAGTCTCTTGAGAAGGAGGAAGTACATTTTTCTAAAGGTGAAAACAAGGATCAGGAACACAAAAACTAAGATGACATTGATAAAGATCCAGAGAATATTGAATTCAATCAACCTAAAGATCAGGAAGAGAAAAATGTTTCCCATGATGATAAAAATGTAGAACAACCAACTACTCCAGATTGGTTGAAGGAATTTTTGAAGCCCAAACCAATTATTTTGGAAGAGGAGACTCCAAATTGGAACAAGTTTCTGGAAAATTTGGGCAAATCAAAAGAAAGAAATAAGGAAAGGGTGGTTTCAAGAATGATAAGAGATGAATCTAATAATAGAGTTCTTCATGTTGCCACACCCATGAATGACAATCATAAGGATGAGTTCAGTCCATTTGACTATAATATTGAAAGCATTAACTTGGGTCCTTCTACTAAGGTACAAGAGAAATAAGATCTTTAGGAGTCAGTGCAAGCTATTTTGAAAATATTGGACAATAAAACCCAAGCTAAAAAAGAGCTACAAAAATGAATGAGGGATTTGCAAAGATATATATAACATTTAATTAAGCCCTTGTAAACAAAAACTGGTGAAAGTGCCTCATTTTTCAGATGGGTTGTTGTCAAAGGATTCCATTAGTGAGATAGAAAAGATGAGAACCTCTTTACAGGTTACTCAACAATGGATTGGGAGTGTCTGTCAAAGGGGATATGCTATGATTGAATAGGTGTTGAAAAACCATCATCCTTCTTGGAAGAGATAATTCAACTCACATCAGAATGCTAGGTAACATATGACACAACCATTAATGCATTGGAGAAGGTAATGGAAATTGCAGAGGAAGTATTGGTCAAGGAAAACATCTTTGCAGCTGAAAATATAAACAAACAAGTTGAATGGATAGAGGTAGTTGGTTTCAAAAGAGAAATTATGATGAAGGAAATAAATAAGGCATAAAAGATCCAAAATAAAGTGAAAGAAGTATCAAATAGCTACATATCATTTCTGGAAATTGTCACAAGAAGGAGGAAATTTGGAAAGACGAACTTGAAGGTTGATCAATTATAGAAATGGTGGCATGAAGTCTACTCTCCAACTGAGGATGGGATAGGAACATCAAATCAACTAGAGGATGTAGTTGTTTATATTTCTAATCTAGATAAATATCAAGGGATTCAAGGGGATTGGGAGAAAAATTTGGATAAATATGACAAAGAAATAAAATCTATTAAGTTAATATTAAAGTTTATTCCAATTCTTGACCAAGCCAACCTGGATAATGTGATTTCAAAGGTTCAAGAGCTTTCCAGAAGTGAAGAAAAGGATGAGGAAGACCCAACTTGACTACACCAAACAATGCGCATACTACATCAAGTTGCATGAGTTACAAGCTGGCTATGCCTAGATCATTGTGTTAAAGGCCTTTTATTTAATTGTAAAATATCTTTTGGGGCAGACCTTCTATGATGTTGTATTGTAAAATTAAATTGGGCAATTAAACTACCAAGGTTGACCTAATTGTAAACTAAATTTAATTTTCGTCCCTAGGCCGACATGTTAGTGTTGTTCTATATATTGAGTCTCTCTCCTCATTTGTAAGGTTGTTGTTGTTGTTGTTGTTAGACATGAGATATTGGAATTTTTGTAAAATTTTGGCAAAGTGAATATGATTGAAGACATTGTCTTTTGGTGCTCTTCTTTGTGTTGTTTCATCTATGCATGGTTCCTATGTTTCAAATCTATTTTAAGTTGTTTTGAGTAAGTAATTTTAAGGTTAGACTTAGAGATAGTTGCATTTCATTTATGTTTATGATAAAGTGTTTAAGGTGTTGAGGAATCTTTGTCACATACTTTTATCAATTTTCTGATTGTAAGTTGTTATGTAAAGTTATCCTGGGCCTACTCTTTGTTGCGCTCAAGTTCAATTGTCGATGTTTAGGAATTTTATGATTTCGGATGAATGTTTGAATGGTCACAATATAAAAGACTTTAATACCTTTGGAGATTGCACTGTTCTTGTGATACTGTAGATTTAATCTTGGTTAAGAAAGAATTGGTTTGGAAGATTGGTACACCTTGAATGAATTTGTTATTTTCATGATTGACCTTAGGTTTTAGATTAGAAATCTCTTAAAACCCTCATCTATTTCTATTTCTTTGAAGATCATTGTTAGAATAGGATTCATAAAACATCACTACATTGCTACATTTGATGAATTTGAAGCTTCTAGTATTTGAGTTGTAAGGCCCCTTGTGACTGCCAACAAATCATATTTTCGTTGAGTTGTTTGTACATTGTCAAGACCCAACATTAGAGACCTTGGACCTGCTTCTTGAGGCTTTCTAATAGATATTTACCTTTCAAGAGAGATAGAATACTTGTATTTTGTCTATGTTGTTGTAGTGCTAAAAACACCATCAACATGTTGATCTATATTTTTCATTGTTGCAATCTTGCATGTTCATCTCCAAAAAAGAAATCTATAAAATAACTTTCTACCTTCTCATAAATCATCTAGAATTTACATAGAAAAGTTCTCCACAATTACCTCTTGAGCATGTTACAAATCATCGCATTCTAGTTCAACATAATATACACATTGAAGCTTTTACAACACATAATGGAGGCTTTGTATTGATTACAACAATCTAAAATTCAACATCAATACAAATACACTTTGACATGATATGGGTAACAATATAATTTCATGAATTCATTGTTTTTTCTTCGTTTGCTAACAATTGTTTCATTAAATTCATTAGTTTTATATTGTTCATTTTAGGAATAATGGGTTTTCGGGATCTTAATATTGTTTTAATTTGTTTAATTCATTCACTTTTCGTATGCTTTATTCCCCACTTCCTACATTTTCCCTATGCATGCTTCATTTCCTCCTTAGCTTGTTTAGCCTTCCCTATGCATGTGTCTCTTGATCCTTGGCTTCTTTGACCTTATATGAGCATCCTTTATTTTTTTCTCTCCTAAATTATTGGCCTCCTCATGCTTCTTATATTTTTAGTGTATTCATTTATAATCTTACACTCTCCTATTTTCCTTTGTTCTCTTCTCCTCCTCTTCTAATTATATTTTGATGACCTAGTTTTTACACTCCCCTGTCATTAGTTTTCCAATATACCTAATTTCCTCTTGTTAAATATATATAAGTATCTCATGGTCAATAATTTGGATATACTACCTTAGATTAACACTAGGTTGAATTTCCTTAGGATTCGATATGTGTTCCCATTCTTTATAGGGTCATCTCTATTCACCCTACTATTTTCCCTACATCATGTTTTATGATCTTGTGCATGAATTCCATTCACTTCATTTTTTTGAACACATCCTCCATTGGCCACTCATCTTGATAATAATTACCTCTTCATTGTATGCTCCCTCTACCCATGTGCCTTCATCTAGTGCCCCCTTTATTGTTTGTACTTTTCCTCTCTCACTTTGACCTTTAATTATGGTCAACCTATATCAACATGAGATTCTCCTACATAGATATCTCTTATCACCCATTTGAAAAACTAAGTTTCAAGTATATGAATATTATATACACTTGTACCTATGTGTGTATATAATTTTCCAAGAAGTACAGTATAGACCTACATTTCCACCACATCACATACTATCTCTTCCTAAAAAGGTTGAATAAAAAAAGAAAAGTAGCATTGAATAGTAGTGTGTATACCTTGGGTGTTGGAGGACTTGAGCTATCCCAATTTGTAGGTTTATGGATGAGGGACGATTGTCAAATTAGATAGTTTAATGATTAATGAATAAATTAGGTTCTTCATTCTAACAATATTGGTCATGAAGTTAAGTGTATACCCTTGCATTCATATCTACAAATGGATTATTATCTTTTATTTAGTTTCTAGTGTGGTTACTTGTGTAATATTGATTGGGATGTTGGGATTTGTGTTAGTGATTCATCCTAAGGTCTTAACACCATCCTCCATTCTAACCTATGTGAGGAATTTTTTATGTTTTTCATACCATTTACTCATCTTGGATGATTTGTTCTTTTATAAAGATGATGTATTCTTTATAATGGTGGTTGTTTCTCACTTTAATTTTTCTTTGAACTCCTTCACATGAATGCTTTCCACATAAAGAAGGATTTTCCAATCATCTTGACTTTAACCAAATTTCTAGTATAGACAAAAATGATGGTTGTAGGCCATTATCATATTGACAACTCAATGCTTTCACGACATAAATGATTCCAAACTCACATAGAGATTAGAGAAGGTAGTAGTGTAATTTCTAACTAATTGGTCATGCTTTATCATAAATATGACTATTTCATGTAGTGAAGATCATAGGAATCTTTATGATATTATTCATCCTTGAAATATTTTATGTAGGCTCATATTTTCCTTTTGTTTGGTCATCCTCCCAAAGAACATGATATAAATGCCACTTCTTGAATAGTCAAGAGACTTTTAGAAATGTAATCTTAATCTTCTTTTTGTTAGAAAAGTCATTCATGTAGAAATGTGACTCTAGTTTATCTAACTATTTATTTATAATATTTGTGTTAATATTTCCCTCAAACACACAAATGCCTAGGTTTACTTGAAACCTAGGGGGACTTAACCACCAAAATATTTACTTGATGTTAAAGTTGTTGGAAATATGTGTTATCATTGATTTCAACTCAAGATTGGTTGTCATTGATGTCAAGTGTGTATGATACTCTAGAGTTAGTTTATGTACATATATATCTATTAATACAAATCGATAATGAAGTATGAGGAATAATGGTGATCATTGCAATGTCTAAGTGTGATGTGGAGGTGGGTAAAATTGTTCTAATATGTATCTAGCATGACCACATTGATATCTTACCAGTTTGGTGTACCACACTTAGAGATAAGTTACAGATGTTTTGCTAAAGCATTCATAATGTATACTCTAGATAGAGTCATGGTGTTTTAGTCTGCATCCTTTCACAGAGAAAGATTTTTTCTTGCAGTTCAAAAGATAGGATGGTCAAGATGTGAAGGTGTTATATCCAAGAATTCAAGCCATTCCACCTTCTATAGTGAAAGATATAAGTAACTGTGTTTTGGTTTGTGTTTTGGTAGAGTAAAGTGTTAATGAAGGTCTACTAGAATTCTCCACATTCCTTTGATATGATAGATGTGATTGTTCATACTTGGGGATATGTTTAGAGAGGTATAAGAGCTCTTCCATGAAAGTCTTGAGTGTTTTTGTGTACACCAATGCAATATCCTAAGTATTGAACTGTTACAGTATGTTTAGAATACTCTATTTTTATCAGTTCAATATTTTTCTCTTCTTGCACCAACATATGATTATCAATTTATTTAGGGGAAGATTGATGAGATATTGTGCATAAAATACATTGTTCATATGTTGGTATACATTATTCTTTTGGTTTCTCCCTAGTGGTGTAAAGTTGAACAGTTGGCAATTTTTGTGGTATTGTCATTATTTGGGCTGATAGTCTTGTTTCCCTCATCGACGTTTGATCTTGATTAGTCAATTTTTATTTGGAGGATGTGTTGTGATGATTTTTGGTCCTTTCATGTCGTGTGTTGATCTGTAACCCCTTTTCTCTTCATAATGTATGTGTTTGGAGCCAACTTTTGTTGTATCATACATTTCATCTAAAGGTCATCCTAGAGCTGACCTAATTGAGGTTTTGAGTTGTTGTGGAGGGTATTTATAGAATAAAAAATCATTTGTGAATATGTGTGAGAACCAAGGATACCAAATTGAGATTGGGAAGTATGTTGAATATAAAGTGTACGAAAAAGGGACTGCAACATCAACATATGTTATATGCTTCTCTATAGCAATTCACATTCATATTTTTCATTATAATTTTCGTGTATCCTACTCTGAGATAGTGAGTCTTAGCAAGTCCTTGTACTTTCCCTAAATTTGTGTGCCTTAGTCTGCAAGTCTTTAGGCAATGAGCCTTAAACAACATTGTAATTTTTATAAGTAGTGAGCTTCAAATATTGTGAGTTAACTCTCACCATGTTTTTCCCTCATTGGGTTTTTCATGTAAAGTATTGTTGTTCTTATGTGGTGCATGTTTTCATTTCCATTTTTCCTTAAGTTAATGTGTTTTGATGTTTAATTTGAAAAAGGAAATGCTTAAGTTTTAAGTATTTGTTGATTCACCCCCCTCTCGGCAATTTGGTGTGTTTAACAATTGGTATCAGAGACAAGTGCCTTTGATAAGGCTAACAACTAAGGTAGATCCTACAATTGATCACCTAGGGTTTGTACCAAAGGTCAATGATATGTTTATTTTAGAACCAGATTTAGAGTCAATGGAACCTAAAGGTTGGGAGGTCAATATAGATGATTGTGAGGTAGACTTTGAAGGAGAAATCTGGTCAGCCCTTGAAGATTGGATGAAGCAAGAAAATTAAATATGAAATATGAGGTCATGCTTAAAAAATTAATGGGGAAATTGCCAAACTAATGACACAAGCTAAAGAATCAAAAGTAGAAATTGGAAAATTGAAAACTCAAATGGAAGGAGGTAAAGAAGGTGAGGCTAAACTCATGGAGGAAAAAGTTTTCTGCAAGAATGGGAAGAATGACTGTGTTGTCATTGATGTCAACTATTCAATTGGTTATCAAATAGTTGTAGTTGTCATCAATGTCATGGTTACATGTTATTGGATGTATATGTTGAGGATATTAAGAAAATTGTATTGAAGAAAGATTGTAGGTGTTTAGTGGTTGCTCTGAGTTTTTCTCTAGGATTTTCTCCTATGTTTGTGTGGTTCAGATATGTTGATCATGATCATTGGAAGCTACTATATATATACAAGTTTTTGGCTGCTGATTCATTATATTGTGCGAGTTATGTTAACCAATTGTGAACTGTGATTTTCTATGTTTCTGGTTGAGGTCCGAGAGAAATGTTGTTGCAATGGATTTATCTTTGGTAAAGTCTTATGACTTGAGATTCTAGAGTTGAGTTGTTTTGATTGTATTGAAGATAATTTCAGTATCTGGAAGGTTCGTGCTTAATTTTTCTGTGTTTTACACTAGTTTGGCCGACCTTTTGTTGAACACTATCTTCAGATTTGATGAAGCATGTTGGATCTATTTGGGTTCTTATCAAGCATGTGTTTAGGCTTCCCTCATTCTAATTCCACCCTAGGATGCTTTGGGTCCGACCTAATTTGAATTTAATGTTATATGGTTGACTTTGGATATGTTTCAAAGTTGAAGATGGTATAAATGTAGAATGGGTTAGTGGTGAAAAGAGGAAGGCAAGAGAAAGAGAGACAAGTGAAAATACATAGAGCATATAGATGTGAGATTGATGCTAATCAATGAGTGTGTGTGATGCAAGTGTGGAATATTAGTGCGAAGCCTAAATGTTGAGTTTTTGGATGCAGTGCGCAAAAGGTGTACTCTATCATTCATGCATGTCTGCAAGTGGTTGAGAAAATTGTGGTGGATTTATTTGTTGCATTGAGATTGTATTCTTTGTGTAACATATCTCTTCTATCTTCTTTGTATCTCTATAGAAGTGAGTCTTGATCCAAACACATGAGTCCTTGTTTTTGTAGTGAGCCTCTTATAATCGGTTTGATATTCTCTATAGTGTAAGTTAATTCTCATCGTGGTTTTTCCCTCATTGAATTTTCCACGTAAATTTGGTGTTGCTATGTTTTTGTGATGGTTTCAATTTCTACATTTTCATTTAATGTTTAATAATTTAAGTAGTGTTAAGGATTAGTTTTGATGAATGAATTAAGGTTTAAATCTATGACAAATAATTCACCCCCCTCTTTTTTTTCTTGTTCAACAATTGGTATCAAAGTTTGGTTCCTTGGTGAAGAGCTTAATCACTTGAGAAGGTCCAAGATGGTTGGAAAAATGACTTATGATTATCTGAGGTTCGATGGAACTAATTATGCTATCTGGAAAATTATGATGGAAGAGTATCTGGAGTATTTTGGGTATGATGTGTAGAAATCTTACAAGAATCCTTACACTCCTTCTGCTAATGGTCTGAGTACAACTGATGAGATCAAAGCAGATGAAGCAAATAATAAGGCGAAGTAAATTTTAAAGAATAGTCTGGTACATTATGAGTTGATTAAGGTTTATAATTTGAAGATTGCTAAGGATGCCTGGGATACTTTGGAAAGGGAACATGAAGGTGATGAAAGAGTCAAAGAGGAAAAATTGCAAAAGTTGGAGACACGGTTTGAGCTTCTACATATGTTTGAAGATGAGAATATTAAAGCTTATGTATAGAGATTGGATGACATAGTAGCCAAAATGCGAGGAATTGGTGCTATTGTAGATGAAACCAGAATTGTAAAGAAGATTCTAAAAACTCTCCTTGATTCTTAAAGTGAGAAGTGTGTTATTGAATAGAGTATAGATAATAAGACCTGCACTAAAGGTCCGTTTGTGAGATTTATGACATATTATGAGATGAGAAAGCCGAATATGAGGAATGGATGCAAATAAAAGTATACTTTTAAAGCTACAAAAGCTTTAAAATCCGAATGAAGAAAATCTTGATGAAATAGAAGCTAAAGTTGTGAGAAGGGTGATGAAGGGCTCCAGTAAGTATGAAGGTAAGTTACCCTTTAAAATCTTTAGTTGTGGAGAAATAGGTCATTATGCTGCAAAGTGTCTAGAAAGAGCTAAGAGAAATAAACAAAGATATGAGAAAGAGAAGAAAGGAAAGAATATCAACAGAGCTTATTATTGTTGGGAACATAAGGGAAAACAACTGAGAGATGGGGTGAATCAACTGTCTCAAAAATTATACTTATTAAACTTATTCTCAGATTTGATAATTAAACATGAAAGAAAACACACATAACACCAAGATTTTTGCATGGAAAACCCTATTAGGAGAAAAACCACGGTGGAGGTTAATGCACAAGTTTATAATCTATTAAAATTATAGAAAATGGGGAATGCACTTGCATTCAGGCACACTTCCTAGAGCTCATTGCTTAAATACAAAAAGGCTTACTACCCAAAGGAAGATACACTGTCTTACAGTTACATTTAGATTAAATCCATCTGAAGATTTTGAACTGAGAAAATAACATCTGCTAATGCCTGATTATAGTTCCGATTAAGCACATAAACTCTGCTCACTCTTCTTCATGCTTAACTTCTGCCTTTGAATGATCTGAACTTTATTCACACATAGTGCTCACTTTAAAAACTTCACATTATATATATCTCAAATGAGATAAACAATCACTCATATATATCCACAACCAAGGATACCATCATCTACATGTCGGCTTCAATAACATATAAAGTGAATACAAACTGTTGGCCCAAAACATAAATAATTATCAATGCCAATCAACCAAAGTCAGCCACAACATTGTGAGGACCCAAAATAACATCCTTGAACATGAAAAATCTTCAATAATTATTCCTCAAAGATTCACAACACACTACAAACACCCTATTGGCCATGAACATGAAAAACATGAATACACAAAGGAAAATCTTCAATTGTGAGCATACCAATCAAAGCGAACCAAAAACATAGATAGAGCATGATCTAGAAACATCCACAATCATCATGAATCGCCATAGAAGTATTCACATCAGCTCAAATTACTAGAATCACATTATCTTCTTCCAGGAATACCAACTGACTTAACATAAAAACTGTCAGAAAACAGATACTCATAATTCAATCAAATATTTATGTGAACCTCTAAATTTTTTGATGGATAAACTAGGTAGGCTTGTCAAAAAACCCTTTAATCCACAAATTTTTATCATCAATATACTGAACTATCCAACATACTGCACTTCACTGCTTCACCAACAACCTACAACTTATTTTATTACAATTTTCTCAATATCCTTGACATATGTAGTCTTAAAGACATTAATGCTAATAGTGTTGACATCAATGCCAACCACATATCATAAATCTCCAACAATTCCAAAAAAATATGTGAATGAGAATGCTAGTATATCAAATGAGGATTTTGATTATGAAGACCTTGATGACAATGAATGCTTGTTCTTGGCTATAAAGGATGAACCTACTTCTACTAATTCTGAAAATAGGTGAAGGAAAGCCCTCTGCAGAAGGAGAAAAAAGAAGGTACTGTTATCTCTTCCCTACATGCTAAACAAGAAAATAACTATTGGTTTTTTGATAGTGGTTATTCACATCACATGACTGGTGATAAAAGTAAGATTTTTATACTTGAAAAATATGATGGAGGCTTGGTTATGCTTGGAGATGATATTGGTGCTAAAATTTGTGGGACAGATTCAGTAAGTTTTGATGTCAAGGATAATACTGATGATGTCTACTATGTTAAGGGTTTAAGGCATAATATTTTGAGTGTTGGATGGATGTAGAGTAAGGGATATGATCTTGTGTTTAAGGATGAGATATGTGAGATCCAAAAAGGATTCAAAAAACTGATTGCTACATGAAAGAAATCTAAAGGAAATATCTATCAACTTAAGGATGCAGATGGACGATGCTTTATGACTCAAATAAATTATAGTTGGTTGTGGAATCAGAGAGTGTGTCACATGAATTTTGATAACTTGGCGAAGATTAGTGTAGTTCAAGCCATGAGAGATTTATGAAGGATTACAAAGCCTATAAATGTTATTTGCAGAAATTGTTAGTTTGGAAAGCAAGCAAGAAGTCATTACAGATCAAAGGAACAATCTACTACTAGATTACTAGATTTAATTCATATATACCTCTATAGTCCTATAAGAGTGATAATTCTACAAGGTGAAAGATACTTTATGATTTTGATTGATGATTATTCTAGATATAAATGGGTTACATTTTTTTAGAGAAAAATTAGATGCATTAGATAGATTCAAGACATTCAAAGCTATGGTTGAAAATGACATGAATTTGGGGCTAAAATACTTAAGGTTTGATAGAGGTGTATAATTCACCTCCCATGAGTTTAATATGTTTGATGAAGTGCATGGAATAAAGAGATAGTTATCTGCTCTAAGAGCTCCTCAATAGAATGGAGTTGTTGAAAGAAAAATAGAATAGTTCAAGAGGTTGCTAGATCAATGATTACTGAGGCTGGTTTACCAAAATTTTACTAGAGAGAAGCTATTCATACTACTATTTATGCATTCAATCGATTTCAAGCAAGATAAAATAGTACAAAGACCCCTATGAGCTATGGCATGGAAGAATTCCTTTTGTTAAGTATTTCAAGGTATTTAGAACAAAATGTTATATTAGAAGAGATGAAGAAACTTTAGGAAATTTTGATGCAAGAAGTGATGATGACATTTTTCTTGGATATTCTACTAAAATAAAATCATACAAATGTTTCAATAAAATACTGAGAAATATTTTAGAAAGTGAAAATGTCAAGGTTGATGAAACAACAAAGAATTCAATTGACATTGATGGATATGTATATGATGAACCTGATTGTGTAAGAATTGAAGAGGTTGTGGAAGAAGAGGAAAAGGATGAGAAAGAGAAGAAGAATGAACAAAATGAAAGAGAAGAAGAAGCTCTCATGGTGTCCCCTAAGACACCTAGATATGTGTAGAAGAATCATTGAGAAAGTTAGATTATTGGAGATAAGAATAAAGGAGTATTGACTAGAAGTAGAGCTGCTGCTAAAGTAAATCTGTGTTTATTTTCTAAGATTGAACCAAAGACTGTAAGTGAAGCATGTAAAGATGAATATTGGATGGAAGCTATGAAAGAAGAACTTATGCAGATTGAGAAGAATTAAACTTGGGAATTGGTCCCAAGACCGGTAGATAAAAACATTATTGGATCGAAGTGGGTATTTAAAAACAAGTTGAATGAGAATTGAGAAGTGGTTAGAAACAAAGAAAGGCTTGTGTATAAAGGTTACTAACAAGTATAAGGAATAGATTTCTAGGATACTTTTGCTCTGGTAGCAAGAATGGAAGCTATAAGGATGTTCTTAGCATTTGCTGCTCATAAAGATTTCAAGGTCTATTAGATGGATGTCAAGTCTGCATTTTTGAATGGTGAACTAGAAGAAGAGGTCTACATGGAACAACCAAAAGCATTTCAGTTTTTAAATCAACTAGATATGGTGTCCGGATTGAAGAAAGCCTTATATGGATTGAAGCAATCTCCTAGAGCTTGGTATGCGAGGCTAGATAGGTATCTGATTTAGTAAGCTTTAAAAAATGGTATGATAGATAGTAATGTTGAATTCTTAGTTGTCTTTGGTTGTCCTTGATGAAAAAATTAGTTTGGTATCTCAGATAATCTTTCAGAGGCTTTTCTTTATATTCATGTTCATGATGATTCAAGTTTCTCATGTTGATTACTCATGTGGCTTCTGGTTCAGATTTATGAATGTTATTCATTTGCAGATGGTTATGCCTATATTGGACTAATAGTGTTGATAAGGCTTGGTATAGGTTATTCAAATGGTGTTCATTGTGATAGGGCATTCATCAACTTCTATGATAAATGATATTTTTATCTTGATAGGACTCAGGTTGATCATGGAACAATTGGTTTCATTTTGATAGGTTGGCTCTTCTTTATTGCACAACAGGTCTATTGTTTCAATTGCTGATTATCAGGTTGATCATGGCATCATTAACAAGATTCATTTGATTATATCTTCATGGTATATCTTCATTGTATTGTTCTTCATGGTTGTCTCATAATTCTTTGGTGTCAACGGTTATGATACATTATTTGATACATGGCATATTGGGTTGGAATTATATTAGTGCTCTCTATGACACTTTGGTCTAGGCATATTCATTGGTTCAATTATGGCACTTTGGTATTATGACTCATGGAATTTCAGCATTGACATTATGATACTTGATTCAGTCTTGGCTTACTCTTGGTCTATTCATGTTTTGGCATTCATTACTTTGGCTATGGACAATATTATGGCTTTGGTTTACATTCAAATTTGTTATATCTTGTGGTACTGATAAGGTTGAGCTTCATGTGTAGATAAAGGTTATTCTTTCCTATAGGTTGATTAGCATGTTCATATTTCAGTGATTGATTTATATGGTGTCTTCATCGGTTCATTTGTTTCAGTTTGGCTTAATATCATAATCAACATCTAAAGGTGATCATTGTTTTTTTCTTCTTGGCACATATATGTGAAGTTAATGGTTATGGATCTAAGGCTATATTGGAGTTGGCATTTAATATTATATTATTATCTCTCTTAAAGACATAATTGGAGTTGGCATTTAATATTAAGAAAAACCTATCAGGTTTCCTTAATCATTTGATAGACTTGATATTACTATCATCGGTTTTCTTTCTTCATTGAATTGGTAAATGACTTAGTATAAATTCACATTTGAATCGGGCCTCTCATTTGAGTTTTTTACTTGTCTAAACTCATTGTGAATTATGTTTGATATCAGCCAAAGGCCGACATAAGGTATGTGGAATATTTAAAATCCACTTTGAAAGTGAAATGGCAATGACTTTGGTAATGATGTTCATTGCTATTATTATGGTCGGCATTGTGAATATCCCTGACCGGGGATTTGGAAGCACTATGATTATTTGATGTTATTTTTGTTTGACTTTCAGACTCCAAGTTATATTTAACTTTTGGAAAGTCTTTTTTTTTTTGGCCCGAATGAGTTTAGGGCTTTCATTTTTTTTGTTTCACATGCTAAAGGTTGAAATCCTTCTACCGCGACCATGGGTAACTTGTAACAACCGTTACTCTATGTAGAAGTTGATAAATCTCAACCTCACAGTCCCCAAGAATCACCTACATGCAATCACCTGTCACATGCAACAAATATCCAGAACAAACAAGAGGATATTCTGTAAACTCTCAAGCAAATATGTGCAAGCATAAAAACAAAATAATATTATTGAATAATATATAATTACAATGTGATCAATCCTTATAAGGAGATCAAGAAAACCTAAAATTATGAAACCCTAGTGTGCACACTTAATAATTATTAATGTGCTTAAGTTTAGCTTAAGAAACCTAAAGGAATAAGTGACTTAATTAATTAACCAATATGATTAAATTAATTAAGTATAATAACTTATTACTCGAACACCCCCCCTTAAGATGAACTTAGGGAGTAGCTAAAACACTAGAAAAAATATGCATTAAAGCAAAGATGGGTCTCGACAACAAAGGCCTGATTAGGTACCCAAGTACAAATGCAATGCAAACTAATCTAAACGGGGTAAAGGAGATAACCCAGTGGGAACAAAACTCCTCCCCAAAATAGAATGCAAAGAGAAACTGAGTGATGAAAGATGGAGGACTCCATAGGACCCCCCAAGGACACCATCCATCACAAAGATACATGAAAGAATCCCCCTAGAAGAGAGGAAGAAAGAGACCACAGATCCCCCCCACAATGAAGTAGCCCCAAAAGAACTGAAGAAACTGCATCTCCTAA
Source organism: Sequoiadendron giganteum (assembly GCA_007115665.2). Lineage (NCBI taxonomy): Eukaryota > Viridiplantae > Streptophyta > Pinopsida > Cupressales > Cupressaceae > Sequoiadendron > Sequoiadendron giganteum. The sequence continues at coordinate 415,012,152 of CM021109.1, forward strand.
AAGAAGTGATAGGGAAGAGGCCGAATGAAAGCAATCTCTGAAGGTGAAGTAGGTGTAGCCCATGATGTCTCCACAGAAGCAGGTGTGACCTCAACAAATGAAGAAGTCAAAGTGGGTGAAGACTGAATAGGAACCTCCAAATATGGATGATCAACTGGATCCTACTGCACTGAAATGAAAGAAACCACATTTGTAGTCATAGAAGTATCAACAATTGCAACAGTAGGTGGAGGAGATGGAATGGATGGCTCAAGAGTAGGATCTGAAGTGAGAACTCCAATGTTCAAGAAGCCAAATTTATCCTCTGATGATGATTCACACTAGAAGTGTGATGAACAACTGTAGGAATAGAAGCACCATTAATAGCAAAATCTGCAAAGGAATACAACCAAGATGAGTGATCCACCACCCTAGTAGCAATAATCTCTCTACTCTCCAAGTCTTTGATGATAAATGAATTAGGTGTGAAATCCGCAGACCTCCCATTACCTCCATGTGTGATTTGATATATAGAAAGAAGGTTGTTCATCAAATGAGGAACACACAAGACATTCTGAAAAGTGTTGTCCCCAAAACTAATAGACCCCTTCCCTGTAACACTCATGTAGGTATTGTTTCCCATCAAAATAGGAGACATAGTGTGAGACTCAAAGGAAGTGAACATAGACTATGTAGAAGCCATATGATGAGATGCTCCTGAATCTAGAAGCCATCTCCCTGATCCAAGACTCGGAGAAGCACAAAGAGTATACCCCTTCATAGCTAATGAAGTATGTAAACTAGTTGTGCCCCTGTCATGCTGTACTAAAGAAGAAGAAGAAGGAGGGGAAGGAGATGATGCAAACATCCTAGAAGGCAAATCAATCTAATGTTTCTAAAGAAGATTCTTCAGCTCATTAATGTCCTTCTTGTAGCAATTATGTTATGCATGTCCTTCTCTCTTGCAATATGCACATGGGTGCTTCTCCTTCCTAAATGATTTCCCCTTAGAAGAGGATGATGAATCTAAGGACTCCTTCTACTGCTCATGAGATTTGGAATCCTTTTGTTTCTATTTCTTTCCTTTTCCTATAGAAGCCTTCTGATCTTTGGGCTCCTGTGATGCAATAGGTGCCTGTGATGAAGAGGACTTCAACTTGCCGATATTGGCCAACTTGGCCTTCTCTCGAGTGAGAGAAGATGAAAAATCATCAAAAGAAGGCATAGTAAATCTAGTACCAAGTGCATCCCTAGTAGCATAAAAGGTAGAAACAAAAACTAAATAATTTGGTCCAAGCTTAGAAAGAATGGACAATATCAACTGAGAGTCTTCCTTCTGAACACCACACTATGACAACTACAATCTAAGAGACTTGAGTTTGGTGAAAAACTCTTAGATGCTATCAAAATCCCTAGGATTTAAGCCAATAAGCTCATTCTCTAATTGAAACCCTCGCATAGTATCCTGCTTCCCAAACAAAGACTGCAAAGTAGTCTAGACCTCATGGGGTGTAGTGCAAGACTCAATATGAAAAATAAGGTTAGAAGAAAGAGAAAGACATAATGTACCATAAGCTTCATCACATCTATTAAACCACTTTCTCTTTTCAGCAGCACCTGTAGGTTCAATTTCTGTACCCATCGTTACCCTATACAACCCTTTGTGTTTCAAGTGAATCTCCATTTATTTTTTCCAACCAAAATAGTTGAATGGAGTAAGGGGTGCAATGTTATGTGTATCCATGATAGAAAAAAGTAGTATATACTCTCAAATAAAAAAAGAAAAATGCTCATTGATCTCAAAAAAATAGCCTGATTGCATGCTTCCCAAGAAAATAATTAAAAAACTAAAGGCTGAGATCAAATAGTAATATCAGATACCTGGTAAAAAAATATGAAAAAATAGGTTTAGCATTTATGTAGAGCACTGAACTAGCTTTCCAACGCCTATTTTTTTCGCAAAACTGAGTCTGGACGCAAAAGATATGCCTCCCGAAGTGAAAACATCAACTTCTGGCTTTCACAGGCGAAAAAGGAATCAAAATAGAAAAATAAAAAATTCTAACCTCCACCATTGCGAAGAGCGTCGAATCAGCTTTCCAACGATATTTTGTTTTCAAAAAAAGGCCTCCGTTTACCCAAGTTATGAGAAAATGAAAAAAAGGCCTGTAAAAAGGCACTTCCAGCACTAATCAAGAGCAAAAATTAAGCACCTTTCCTTCTAGCCCGTGGTTCTCCATATTACTAGTTGATGGCACTTGGGGGCTGAATCCGCGACTCCTGGTCACTGAGGTGACCCTGGCGGGGGCTGGGCCAGCCAGCAGGGGCTGGCGCGTGGGGCCTGGTCACCCACTTGACCGACGGCACTACCTTAAAGCCCACAGGGGCTGGACAGCTGCGGGTGGCGGTCCAGGTGGCACCACCGGGTTGGGTGGTCCCCCGATGGTGTGGCGGTGGCCGATTGGTGGCGGGCGGGCAGCGAAGCAATTTTACATTGGCCGCACAAACTCTCCGATGGTTTTTTATTTGTTTTTTGAATTTCGTGCAATTTTTCACCTTGGACTACGTGCTGGGGAGGCCGTACGGCCTCTCTGGCAAATTTTTTTTGCCTTTTTTTTTTCAATAGGTCCAAAATCGATGAAACAAAAGGCATTTCTAGGGTTTTTGGGCGTCCTGAACACAATGGCGATGTCTGTTTTTCCCAAAAATGCACAGAAAATATGCGAAGCCCTAGATGCACAAAAAATCAGTTTGGCTTGAAACCTTTGCACAAAAAAAATGTTGTGAGAGAATATCTTCAAATCATGAACAGGAAGCCATAGGTCTGGAGCTTTGATACAATGTAGAAGTTGATAAATCTCAACCTCACAGTCCCCAAGAATCACATGCAACAAATATCCAGAACAAATAAGAGGATGTTCTATAAACTCTCAAGCAAATATGTGCAAGCATAAAACCAGAATAATATTATTGAATTATATAAAATTACAATGTGATCAATCCTTATGAGGAGATCAAGAAAACCTAAAATTAGGAAACCCTAGTGTGCACACTTAATAATTAATAAATAATTATTAATGTGCCTAAGTTTAGCTTAAGCAACCTAAAGGAATAAGTGACTTAATTAATTAACTAATATGATTAAATTAATTAAGTATAATAACTTATTACTCTAACACTCTCCTTGCTGCAACTTATGGATAGATGTGAGAGATTGAGCATGAAAGGAACTATGTCTGGGTTGTTCAATTTTCTATTTTGGTAAACTTGGTACATATTCTCACACACTCTCTTTCAAACTCATGCTTATTTAGGTATTATTTTTATCATTTGAAGTATGGGGAACCGTTACTACTCATGGCACGAATATAGAAGGTAGTTTTTGTTCTTTTATTTGAATCTGAAAATTCTCAAAAGGGTTGATTGATCTTTGTCCGAAAATTATGCATTTTAGTTACTAAAGATAAAATGATTCCCTAATAGACTATGATTTATATTTGTTCTTGCAATGAGGGTTTGTGACTTTCAGTTGATGGGTAGTCATGCATTTTGTGAAATATGTCATTTTCATTGTGGATTCAAAATGAAATTATTTCACTCATTACAAAAATTAATTATTATCAGCATAAGGGTTGTTGAAAATAGATTCTTTATGGGATTTCTAAAAGAGTTGCTTATTTTGTATGGGGTTCATTATGATTTACATACACTTGGCTTGTTTTTACAGTGATAATGTTGCTTTGTTTCATCAGACTGGTGGTTTGGTTGAAAAAGGAAAAGATGCTTTGGTCTCCACCTATCATGGCCTTTGAGGGTTTCAAAGTTATTCTCTTAAAATACATTTTCCTTCAAACGTCTTCATTTTTCAAAAGAATCATTTTTTTTTGTGATACATACTTGACTGAACTCTATTATTCTTGGTATGAAAAACCGACAGAAATTTTTTCTTATTAATATACCTCTGTTGAAGATAAAAGAGAGAACATGCATATATTATTGTAATGTGACAAAAAATGATAGATTCTCTTTTGAACACAGTTTAGTTCTTGATAGACATAAGTGATAACTCTTGTAAATGAAAATCTGAAAAAAGATAGTGAAAAAGCTCTGTAATAAAATTTTGAAAACACGATGCAAAGTATGATTATAAAAAACTTATTTATTTAATATTTTAAGGATTCATGTTGAATCTTTAGGGTATTAGATAGAGAGGTATGTGTGAGAAAAAATGAAACAGAGAGATCCTCTGTGTTATTGTAATTTTGTAAAGTAAGAAGGGGTTGGTGCTCCTAGAAATTGGTGTTTCAAAATAAGGGGTGGGTGCTCCTTGAGATTGGTGTCTCTAAATGAGGGGTTGGTGCTCCTTGAGTTGGTGCTCAAAAATTAGCCTGTAAGGCATTGTATACAGTGATTTGAAAATACAAGCCAATATAACAGCAATTTAGGAGTGGTTTTTCCACCCCAGGAGGGTTTTCCACTCGACAAATCTTGTGTTGCATTGTTCATTTGTGGTTTCACTTATTTACTATGAGAATGATTTATTATGCATTTTTTTACTGTCATACTTCTCATTTCAGTTCTAAATGGTTGCATTCAATTTATGGATGATTTAATCATTGAAATAGTGAGAGCATAATTCAGTTTTGTTTCATTTTCTGAAAGTTGTTAAATTAGTTTGTGACACTAATTTACCCCCCCCCCCGCTGCCCCTCTTAGTGTCCTTTTCACTCCAACAAGTAATCTATATTTTAAGATTGAAAATAAAAAAATCTTGATTGTAGTTTTATATGTTGATGAAATTATTTTTGGAGGAAATGAAAATTTGTAAGATGTTTGCGAAAGAGATACAAAAATAATTTGAAATGTCTATGTTTGGAGAGATAAATTTCTTTCTTGGGCTACAGATTAATCAAACAAACAAAGGAATTTTTATTTCACATTCTAAGCATGTGAAAGTGATGTTGAGGAATTTTGGAATGGATGGTTCCAAACAGGTATGTACTCCTATGGTGACTAGTTGCAAATTGGGTAAAGATGATGATTCACCTAAGGGTGATCAGCGCAAGTATAGATATATGATTGGTGGACTATTATATTTGACTACTACTAGACTAGATATTATGCATGTTGTCTATCTTGTGGATATATTTCAAGAAGATCTTAAGGAGACACATGTTGTTGTTGTTATAATAATATTTAGATATTTGAATGGAACTCTGAATTATGGGTTATCGTATCCTAGAGATACTCAATTTACTCTAAGTGCCTATACAAATGTAGATTGGGCTGGATGTGTATATGACATAAAGAGTACAAGTAGTGGTGCATTCTTTCTTGGTTGCAGATTGGTGGCATGGTTGAGTAAAAAACAATATTCAGTCTCCTTTTCTACCACTGAAGCTGAGTATATTGCTATTGCATCTTGTTGTACACAAGTACTATGGATGAAAAAGACAATGAAATATATCACAGTGGTGTATGATGATCCTATTTCTATCTTTTGTGATAATACAAGTGCAATTAACATTTCAAAGAATCCAGTGATGCACTCGAGGATGAAGCATATATCTATCATGTATCATTTCTTGAGAGATAAGGTCATGGATAATGAAGTAAAACTTGAATATGTTATGATGAAGGATTAGATTGCTGATATATTTACAAAGGCTCTTCCTAAAGATACTTTTGAGTATCTTTGGGAGAAGTTATGGGTCATTATACCTCCTTTTTTAAACTAGATACATATGGAGATGCATCAGTCTAGTGGATCTATGGTTCTATATTTCTTTTGGATTGATGTTTTGGTGGCTAACTCTTAGGGGGAGTAGGTAGTGTCAGGTGTTGTCATTATGAAATATTTGATTTTAATTTCAAAAGGGAAATCAATGTAAAATATCTTTTGCCTTTACCATTGATGTCAAAGGGGGAGAGGAATAATATGAAGAAAAAAGAAAAAAAGAGAAAAAAAAGAGAGGAAGAAAGAAGGAGAAAACAAAAAAAGAGGAAGAATATAAAAGATTATATACTAAGGGGGATAAAATAGAAAGAAAAATATTGATAAGTATATTCAAAGTTAGTATGTTTCCTTTGATGGTTTTTTAAATCATGTGTTGCCATGGTAGTATCTACAAATCCACCATTTTCGTTAACACTGCCTTGTGGTGATTGAGAATCTACCTGAGCCATCTTAACCATTTTTTCTACCTCTAGGCAGTTAACCTTAGAATGTGTGACAATATCATTGAATCTGTACTAGTTAGTCATGAAATTTAAATTTGCAATTTTTGTAGTATGTGTTTTGTCTTCATTAGCCTAATAATTATGAAGAACTCCATTATTTGGTATAGTGTCTCATTGTCTGTTGTTGGGTCTCTAGTTGTATCCTCTATTTTGATTTTGATAGTTCTGGTTCTAGAAGTTTCTTTGATTCTAGTTGTTGTTTTGGTTGGAGTAGTTGTTTTGATTGGAATACCCTCCCTAGTTTTGGTACTAGTTTTTTTTGAGGTGGGTCAACTTGAAATGGGCCATCTCATTAATCACTTGAGACAAGGTTTTCTTCAGAGTTTCCAAATCCATTGTCAAATGAGCAATATGATCATTTTCTACAGTTATTGCAGTTGAGGAGTTGGTGGTGTTGGGAGGAATCTAGGGTTCACCATTGACCCATGGTAACGTAGGTGGAGGACGTATTTCAGCTAAGGGTCCATAGGCTGAATTAGACATCCCTAGAATTGTGTTGAACAAAGGGGTTCCACTGGTCAAAGCATTGTTAATTGCATTCATCTGATTGGGAATTATTGGATACCCCAAGATAGGCAATGTTCCTCCCATACCACTCGGTTGGGAACTTATTTACTATTGTAGTTTGATGGCTAGGTGGTATACTTTGGACAACGAATCTATATCTATGAGAGTGTAAGTTCTCTGTAGGAATAAACCTATCAATGGATCTATGGCCTTAAGGTATGCTTGAATGGTGATGATATTCTCAACTATTGCATATGCTTACTACATTTGTCTATACATTCTCTAGAATCATGTGTTGAATAGAGGTAAGCGTTCATGTGGTTCCTTCCTAATCGTGGAAAACTAGTGATATAGGATGGATGGGCTTACGTAGACCCAAAACAAGTTGATGAAGGAATCCTCCAAATTGGTCTAACTGAGAATGGATCCGATAGGAAGATTAAGGTACCAGTTGTAAGCCATATATCCCAATGAGTAAGGGAACAGTCTACAAGCCATATCGTGATGTGCTATCTGAGCCCAAGTACATGCATCTTTGAATGTTTGAATGTGCTCTTCTACACTTCAAGATTCCCCATGGGCGTACCTAGGATAAAAATTCTCTAGGTTTTTGGGCATCTCATGTATACCATTGGGGAGAGTTCCTAGTGGTGACAAATTATTTGCAAAGAATGCCATTAGTGGCAGTGGGTTAGTTTTGCTAGATGTGGTATTAATAGAAATCCTGGTGGAGTCATTGTTGGTGTTAATTGTGGTGGGATTGGAGCCCTACATATTTTGGGTTGAGTAGGAGATCAAATTTCTACCAACGACTTTGGATTGGGAGTAGGTCTCAGAACTCATTCAAACCCATCCGGTGAAAATGACCCAATTCGCTCTAGTTTTTCCTATGGGCCCTCCTTCTAGAGCCAGTTTTGTTGATGGTCAAAATAACACAACATTAACCAAAATATCTCTATTCTATTTCTCCTAAAAAAGATAGCTAATATCAAACCACCTATCTTCCAAGGTTTCGATAGTTGTTTCTCAACTATGTTGTCATCGTTTAATGATTCATGCAACTATAATATTCAAGGGCACTTTGCTGGTAAAATGGTACAAACTAGATATCAAGAAGTATTCTAACAGGGGCTTTTCAAATAAATATAAAAAATATAGATCAAGGCTTTGGAGCAGCAAGATGTGAACAAAAATTTCCTTAAATTCAGACATGCAATTCCTATAACGAACATTTCCTAATTAATAAAAACTGTAGAAAAAAATAATTCACAAAAGGTTCATGCAATCAAATTAATCCACAGTGCAGACTTAATATACATAACACCATTCATCATCACTTTTTTTTTTTAGAATTAATTTTTCAATAACAAGCATCACAAGCTCATCAAAAATTCAACAGATCAATGACTAATAAGAGAATAACACTCATAGATAACACAATAGATGGTTTTAAATTTGATATCTTCTATTGATTCTCATCAATTAAGAGACATTTATGCACAAAAAAATCCACTAGCATATGAAAATCCATTGTCTATCAACATTATTGTTAAACTAATAAACTTCTCAAATTTAACTATTTGCATAAAAAACTATAAAAATGTCTCTATTTTTGCATAAAGTTGTAAAAATAAAATGTCTAGTCTTAGGCAACACATCTGTTTTCAATTTTCCAACCTTTACAATGAGGAGAAATTCTAAACTTATAGAAATAATTAAACACTAATTTCTCATTTCAAAAATCACGATCCATCAATCAAGGCCCATATCCACAATTATAGGGGGCACTTCCAATTGAGCAAGATTCTTCATTTTGCTGAAATTATTGAAAGTAGGGAAGTGTGCCTCATTCTTACATAGTTAATATTGATCTAGAGTTGACTGCCATTCATATTGAAGAAATGTGTCCCCTTCCTGGCCTATCAAAATTACCCTAGAGTCAACCGCTTGTAAAAACAATTGATCTAGAGTTGTTGCTTCACTTGAACAAATTATTTTTCAAAAACAAAATATTCTTTCTTTTACTTGACGACTTTAGCAATTTTGGTTTCTTTGACTTGTTTAAAATACTCTTTAGTATTGTTGAAATTTTTTCTGTAAGGTCTCCTCTTTAGGTCCGTCTACCCATTCCACATTGAAAATTTCCCTTTCAAACTCCGTAGTGGTGGCAACGTACATGTATTGCAATGGAATAACCTCTTTAGTAGTATCCCATAGATTATACTTTATGTCCATTAATCTATCCAGAGTCCCCTCATTGTTATCTCCTTTTATTAACTCCTCTAAGTGAGCATTCCAGTGATCTTTTATTTCACACAAGGAAGTCAATTCAAACCCTGATGTAGCTTCCTTATTAGTGATTTCAGCAACAATTCCCTTAAGCATATTCGCTTGATCAGATATATCTTGTTGAGCTTGAAGCAATATTCTTCTATGTTCCACGAGAACCTCTATTTTGAAGATTGATATGTTCATGCATTTATCAATATAACTCAAATCCCTATCTTCCAAAATACTATTCTCAATTATATCTTCCCTAGGCACCTTCTTTAAAATCCTCAACTTTAACATATACACCCCATATCTGTCTTCTTCCTTCTCTAACTTCTGAACATATTGTTTCAAATACTTTTCCATCTCACATACCTAAGTGTAGAACTTATGAACTATAGTGAGTAGATCTTCCACCTCTATCTTGAGAGTACCAACCCACTTATCCATCATTTGAGCTTTCTTTTTCATCTCGCTCAGCTCATCAACTTCTTTTCGGCTCACTAATACTGGGATTGCTGATGGTGTTGGTTGTTCAGAAGTAGAGGTGGTAAGTTCCTTCCAAAACCTTCTCATCTACCCCACCTAAGCTTTGAGCTCATCCTTGATTTTTGTATAGTATCCACAATGTCATTGAGATTCATTTGTCGAGTTCTCGTTTGTTTACCCAAATTGATAGGGTTGATTTGACAATCTGAAGCCTGCAACTCTTTATCATCTTTTTCAACCATTGGAGTTGCAATGTTTGCCACCAAGTCCCCATCATCCATTAGATTTGTGGAATGAATAGCTTGGGGCTTCTTCTTGGGATTTACCTTATCAAACTCCTTCACCATATCATCCTAAGTCACTGGCTGAGCTTGAACTTTTTGCCTTTTCTCTAGGTTCAAATTTGACCAGGTAGGAGCAGTTGGCTAAGGTGTTACTTGTTGGGTGCTTAGAGGTGTTGATGAAGGAGGAGTAGAAAGAATTGTCTCCGCCATTTGCTCATAAGAAGTCCTTTGTTGCTCATCTTTCTCTTTTAGCAACCTCCCTTGTTCAATCCTTTCATTCTGAGCTTTTATTTCCTCTAACTTCTTCATCTCCAATTATTTCTATAAACCCTCTTCCTCATCTTTCCTTTTCTATTCCAGCTTCCTTGCATGAGCTTCCTCATCTGCTACTTTGTCTTGTTCAACTTTCTTTTGTTCTTTTTCAACTTCCTCTTCTTCATGGGTTGGCTCCTCAGCAGCTTTCCTTTGAGCACCCTATAGTATCTATTTTTGTTCTTCCTTGGTTAAAACATGGCTCATTTCTGCCTCATTTCAAAGGCTCCCCTCCTCGAAATCAGCATCTCCTACCTCAGGCTCTTCCTCAAAATCTTCTTCATCTTCTCCCTTTTTCTTAGGAAAGTATTCCTGAAGGGGAGTCTCCTTAGAATCAGAGGGTATAGGTGAATCTATTACATCAATCACCAGGACGACCTCTGTAGTTGAAGTCACAATGGGAGGGGTATCCTTAGTTTGCAGAGGAATAGTTGTAGGACCTTCATGGGGAGTTTCTTCTCTGGAGTATACAGTAGCTAAGGGTTAACACCAACACCTACAACAACCCATGCAACAATAGCATAAGTGGATTTGGACTGTTCCAAGGCTTTTGTAACTTTCTTCATTGTGATTTCTTCTATTGTTGGGGTAGGTTCTTCTATCTATTCAAAAAATTTCTTTAACCTCTTGTATTGCCTTGTTTCAGTGGAAGAAGTAGGCTCACTGCTGGAATATTTCTTCTTCCTTGAGACCTTAACCCTTAGCTATTTGAGAGAAAGATTAATCCATTTTAGACTCCTCTCAACAACTACCTATGAAATTTTATCAATGCTTGTTTCTTCTTTCTCCATCCAATTAATTGGATCCAAATATTTTGTAGCCACTTGATCCATTTCATAATGAGGATCAAGAAGAATTCCATCATCTGAAACCCCTTCTGGTATATCTTCTTTGATATTAAAGTCTCTCATCTAAGAAACAATCAAACTTTCATATCCTCTTTTTTTGACCTTGAATTGGTCTTGCAAGTTGGATCAGAAATCCTCAAGGTGGTCTTCATGGTAAGGAACACGGAAGCATATATCTCATTCATCTTCCCTTTAGGATCATATTTCTTCTTTTCTTCATAAAAGTTTAGGTTGCATGCTTGAAATTATTCTATTGCTACCTTGGCTACTAATGATGATTGGCATGAATAAAACCCTAGCTCCATAGGAAAAGAATGGCATACCACTTTTTGCTTCTTTGAGAACTTAGCATTTACTTCAGTTTCCTACCGGGAGAATTCCATTAATATCATCTTGTCATTGCAACACCTTGGCAGATTGAAAGGAGCTTTGTCGAAACCAAATAATCTAATATATGTAGTTTTGGCGTACTGAATGAACCAACTTCCCCATTCCTCAACAATAGCCATAATTTCTTTAGATAGTCTGAAACCTACATCTCCAGTTAGCCAATTGATCACCACATACAAGAAGGCATCGTTTACTCTTTTGAAATGTCTCTCTACCTTTTTGAGTTCCAATTGATCATAGTATTTCCAGACCTTATTCTATCTATCTTCTTCTCCTAGCATGCCCATTGGGATTAATCTTGGGAAATTTCCCATCCTAGTAGCACAATATATAACATATGAGATCATATATAATGTCTTGGTATCCTTCACTTTAGTAATTTGATCGTGAATTGAATCCGATACCATCTATCCCCAATCCAAGTATTATTTTCCATCAAGAATGATTTGAATGAATGGGAACATCCAATCCTTGAATTCATGTGAGTCTCTCTTTCCAAATGCCCTAGATAATAGTGTAATAATCTCACCTACCTCAATCAAGAAAACAGACCTCTTAGGCTTTGGGGGCAGTTTCTTTATGGACTTCTTCTTAATTTTTAACCATTCCTTATTGATATATACCTCGTTGCCCTCTACATCTTTCATATATTGTGCCAGTGCTTGGGCCTCAATCATGATTTTGAGGTTAGGGTAAGGATGCAAATCAAAAAATAGTCTCATCATTCTTGGTGACAAATCAATGATATCATTACCCCAAGAATCAATGCATCTTCTTTGAGTTGCATTATATGCATTTGTGGCTGATAATATAAACTCAAGACATTGTACAAAAATGGGAAATGAAGCTATGTGTGCCAACCCTGATTTAGCAATTTTCTTTGCTCTTGGACTGGTATCCTTTGCAAAAGTATCCTTAACAAACTATTCAAGATCAATACAACCAACCAATGTGTTTGTTATCTCCATTACTTCTGACCTGAACTTGGAAGGGATTGGATTTCCTTGATATTTGTGCTTCATAGTGAGGGGTAGTTGATCTAGCTTCAACCTCTTAGGTCTCTATCCCCTTTGTCCTCCTTTCAATTCTTGCACCTCTTGCACCTCTTCTGATGAAGAGATTTAATTAAACTGCAAATAGTGACATTCATTAGACAATAGGAGAAACAAACAATGTTATACCTCATATACATTTTACATTATAAGCATACAGTCTAAAAGAAGTGCTTTCCCAAATAATATATCTATACTTTCAAAAGCTGGGATCAAGATTTCACTTGGAATGTGATCACTAGTAACTCTTCTTATAATACTATCAAACATAAGGATTGGGTTCAAGTTAATCAATTGGATTCTAAAAATAGACCTATCAAGAATCGGGATTAGGTTCATGTTTTGCATCAAAACCTCATATGAAAACATTTCAGAAGTCTGGATCGAGATCAGATCCAACACTAGGAGTCAACAAATGGAATTATTTTGAGTTTCACTCTGAGTCTCAATCCTGATCAAAGGTCAAAAGTACAAATCAAGGTAGTATAAGGTACCAGAACTTAGCACGAGGTTGGGAGTCAGGTTTACTTCCGAAATCTAATCCTAAAGAGTTATCAGAAGTTAGGATCGGGATGTAATTTGGAATTGGACCTTTTGAAACATGAGTGGGTATGAGTCTACTCTAAGTTCCAATCCTGACACTATGTTAGAATTTTGAATCAGGATATCACCTAGCACTATAACTTAATACTATATCAAGGGTTTGGTTCCCTTCCAAAGTCCGATCTCTATGATAATGTGGGGATTGTAATTGGGGAAAAAGTATATATATTTTTAAAAATATTCCTAAACCTAAAAAGGATATGATCAGAACTCTGATTCTGATCAAATATCATAAATTAGAATTGAGACATCGTAAGGATCCTGACCCAAGAGGTGGTGACAAACTAAAACTTGATTCCATAAAGAATGCGGAAATCGAGATCAAGACCAAAACTAAACATGAAGGAAATTTAATAATTTTAATAGTATTTTTCAAACATACCTTTGAGATTGAGATTGGGATTGATATAGTTTCAAAGCCCTAATAAAGACCAACTCAAAAATTTAATCATATTTCCATTTCATTCGAGAATCAGACATGGGAAAATGTAAGGTTTCGACTCACAATTTGTAATGGTAGAAAATTTAAAGTTTATCAAAGTTTAAAATAGACTCGACCCAAGAGGTACGAAAACCTTGGCTAAATTAGGGCACAACAAGAATGAAAAACCTCACATGAGAAACATAGTGCAAACAACAAAAATGAAAATGAAAAACCCAAAAGAAAATGGATGACGAAGCACCGAAGGGTGCAAGGAAAACAAAAAAAACAAAAATAAGAAGAAACACAAAACACGAACCAACAAAAGAAAAAAATTGGCAAAACAAACACACACAAGCCAGAAATGAAAGGAAAGAAAATGAGAAAGAACCTACCTCAAGAAACACAATGACAAATCCAAACTTGACCTCAATCCCTAAACCCTTCGCTTCGCTTTGGTTCACTCCATCAAAATACACAAGCAATAATGAGTGAAAATCGAGGAGCAGTGATAGTATAAACTCATTCACACATGCGAATAGGTAGCCATTAACACACAATAGTTCGAGCCTCAAGATCGAGGCAAAGATCATAAATGAACCATCGCTAAAATAAAGATAGGCAAAAATCGGGATTGGGAAGGAATGTGACATTAGAACCTTCAACAAGTGCAAAGTTCTAGGAAATTTCTAAAAACCGACCCCGATAGGAAAGAAGTAGGACGAATGCAAGAATCGGGATCGAGATGGAACCCGAAACAAGAACCTGTGAAGGTTTCCGATTCCAGTTCCATTTCGATACCCGATTCTGAAACACACAAAAATAAAGTGGGAAATCGGGATCGAGATGAGAACTAGAACTAGAACCTGCGAAGGTTCTTGGTTCTAGTTTCATTTTGAAACCTGATTCCAATAGACCAAAAAAACACAAGGAAAAAACATGGGGAGTGGGGTCAAGAAGAAACCAACACTCAAACCTAGTGAAGGTACCAAGTGTTAGTTTCAGTCCAATACCTGAACCTGATAGAACAAAAACCAAAGCAAGGTAAAACGTAGAGATCGAAATCGGGATAAACATTTGAACTCACACTTTTAAAGGTGTCAAGTGTCAGTGACAACCCAAAACCCAATCCCGACAGAGTAAAGAAAACAAATACTTTGGAGAGAAAGATAACTCCCAAAGCCCGAACAAGAAAACCAAAGACAAAAACAACAAAGGGGGACCCATTTTGACCAAAAATAAAATGGGGTGGTTATGTAGGGCATAACTGGTCTATTGGAATAAGAAAGGATTTTTGATAATATTGATCAATATAAGAGAAGGATCCAACCAATTTCTAAAAGTAACATAGAAGTTGTAAATCTTGGTTCCAAGGTTTAACCTAAAATGGTTTATATTACTAAAAACTCAAACTCAACTAAGAAATAAATAGTGATAGCACCACTAAAAAAACTCAAAAAATATTTTGCATGGTTTATGATGAACTAAAATCATATAAACAATATTTGTTCCAACATATTATTCCTCTTCAACTTGATGCAAAATCATTCCATAAAAATAAAATTTCAATCAATCCTAATCTTATATCCAAAATGAAAAAGGAACTTATGAAGCTAAAGGAAATATCATTAAACCAATTTGACATTTTGTTTGGATATCCAATCTTTTAGTGGTAAGGAAAAATAATGGGGAGATAATATTATGTTTGGACTTCATGAATTTGAATGTTGAATCCCTCAAAGACAATTACCCTCTCCTTAGTATGGATTGAATATTGTAAAAGGTAATTGGATCAAAATTAATATCTATGATGGATGGATTCTTATGATATAACTAATTGGTGGTAAACAAGTTAGAACAACACAAAATACATTCAAAAATCCTTGGGGAACCTATGTCTATGTAATAATTCCATTCAATCTCAAGAATGCACAATCAATTTTCTAGAGAGACATGAATTCTCCATGTGTAGGCCTCATTGATGATGGTGGCAACCAAGAAGATATAATGACCTAATTCAAAGATAGAAAATATCATTGCAAGAACATAGAGATGATATTCAAAAGATGCCTTTTATAGGATTTCCTTGAATCTTAAAATATTCATCTTTGGTGTAGAAGGAAAATTATTATGATATATTATCTCTTAATACAAAATAAAGGATAAATATTGAAAGAGTAAAAGAAATTGGCCTTATTCTCAATCCTAAAAAAGTATAGGGATTACAATCCTATGAAAAAATTACTTCATGAGAATTTCATACAAAACTTTGTTGAGAATAATAAAGAAATCTTGAAGAAGGTAAAGAAGGAGATATTGGTTACTTCAAGTGATGAACCAACAAAGGAATTCATGATTATCAAGGAATCCATCAAAGATATGTTATTCAAGATTGGTAATTCTAGACTATCCAAACCCTTCTAGCTCTTCTTGTTTACCTCGTTTGATATTGTTGTTGTTATGTTGCTCCAAAAAGATAAGGATGGATATGAGAAACCTATTGATGTTTTTAGTAATTATTTTCAAGGGGTATAATTCAAGTATTCAATAATGGAGAAATATTCTTATTCCCTCATGAAAGACAAAAATCTTATAGGCCATACTTGATATGACCAAATATAATTACATATGTGTCACACACAATAGTAAAAGATATTTTTAATCACCAATAAGCCACATAAAAGAGGTGCAAATGGATCAATAAGATACAAGAATATAAAATTCAAGTATAGACCATGAATTTGGTTAGAGGCCAAGGATTTCCCAAAATAATGGTAAATACCAATTTAGAGGTAGTTGAGGTCAATGTGACTAACATTTATAGTCCATATAATTGTTTTAGATTAAAGGATGATCCTTGGTATAAAATATTATCTTCTACTTTTAGAACATGGTGTCCCTTTTGGATGAATGAGCACTAGCAAATAAATATTATAGAGCTACAGTCCCAAAATTATGTGTTGATACATGATAACTTGATTTGGAGAGATCCTAATGGATGATTGCTTAAATGCCTTAATTAAGAACAATTTAACAAGGTGATATATGAATTATATCAATGCACTTGTGGGGGAATTTTAAATACCAATACCATTTCCCATAAGATCCTTAGGGAAGGATACCGGTGGCCTACTTTATTCAAGGATGTGGTTGGAAGAGTGTGGAGTTGTGATGCCTACCAAATAATTTTAGCTATATTAAAGTTTATAATTAACCTTCCTCTTATCTCTTGTAGATACCCTAAATTATTCTATCTTGCAAACAAAACTATTTAACTAACTTTCACCCTTCTTCTATAAATGATTAAATAATGCATTATTATTTAATTATTATTAAATTTTATATCCGTCTATTAATTAAGTGATTTAATATTATTTAATTAATTCATCCTCAATCATCATTTCTAAATAATTAAATAAATCTCATGTATTTAATAAATATCCTAATTTAACCTTATTTATCCTGATTAATTAAATAAACACAAGTTATTTAATTGTCACTAACATTACTTATTTTTCTAAATCAATTAAATAGTTATCAATAATTATTTAATTAAGCTACTTTCTCTTCTCCAAATTTGAATAATTAAATCAACTATTCAATTTCCCCAAAATCACTCAACATGGTCAAATAAATAAATATAACTTATTTATTAAAGTCAAATACAACTTGCACTTTCCTCTCAAAAATTAATTAATTATTAAACTGATTAATACATCCTCACATATCTTGATTGAATAAATCATGACCATTGGTTTCTCAATCTATTTCGCAATTCCACCGATTATGCTAATCCCACTAAACACTCAACCTAACTTCTTCAATCCCACTAAACACTCAACCCGATTTCTTCAATCCTATGAATCATTCAATCTAATCCCACTAATTGTTCAATTAAAATCCTTAATTGGATCAATCAGATGAGTTAAATGATCAATCAATTTTCTCTCAATGATTCTCCACCGTTGATCCTAATATTTCATTGTTGAATCTTGATTGTTCATTAAAAAGTAAAAATATATAAAACAACCTTCTTCTTTCTCAAAAAAAAATCGAATAATATGGAGAATTTGTGGAGAGGTCATGTAAAATTGACTATTGAAGCACATTGAGAAAATTCTTGCATTCTAAATCACCTTTATCATAATTTATCAAAATTTTGCACATGGAGGCTTCGTATTGATCAAGCAATCCAACATCCTTTATCAATACAAATAGAATTTGACATGGGATGGTAA
Source organism: Sequoiadendron giganteum (assembly GCA_007115665.2). Classification (NCBI taxonomy): domain Eukaryota; kingdom Viridiplantae; phylum Streptophyta; class Pinopsida; order Cupressales; family Cupressaceae; genus Sequoiadendron; species Sequoiadendron giganteum. Next base: position 415,029,786 of record CM021109.1, read on the forward strand.
AATTATAGTCTTTGAGTTCATTTATGTTCTTATTTATGCAAACATTTATTGTTGAATTCATTGATTTACAATCACATTTCATGAGTAGGTTGGGATTTATCTTGTTTTTATTTCAATTGTTTTTTCATTTCTATAATTCCACTGATTATGCTAATCCCGCTAAACACTCAATCCAACTTCTTCAATCCCACTAAACACTCAACCTTATTTCTTCAATCCCACTGATTATTCAATTAAAATCCTTAATTGGATCAATCAAAGGAGTTAACTGATCAATCTATTTTATCTCAACGGTTCTCAACCATTGATCCCAATCTTTCATTGTTGAATCATGATCGTTCATCTAAAAAGTAAAAATCTATAAAACAACCTTCTTCTTTCTCAAAAACAAATTGAGTAATCTGGAGAATTTGTGAAGAGGTCATGTCAAATTGACTATTGAAGCACATTGAGCACATTATTTCACTCTAAATCACCATTATTGATTTTGCACATGGAGGCTTTGTACTGATCAAGCAATCCAACATTCGTTATCAATACGAATACACTCTGACATAGGATGGTAAAATTGTATTCTTTGAATCCGTTTATGTTCTTATTTATGTAAACATTGCTTGTTGAATTCATTGATTTACTATCACATTTCATGTGTATGTTGGGATTCATCTTGTTTTGATTTCAATTGATTTGTTTTAATTATTGTAATTCCACCAATTATGCTAATCCTACTAAACACTCAACCTAACTTCTTCAATCCCACTAAACAATAAACCTGATTTCTTCAATCCCATGAATCATTCAATCTAATCCCATTTATTATTCTATTAAAATACTTAATTGGATCAATCAAAGGAGTTAACTGATCAATCTATTTTCTCTCAACGGTTCTCAATCATTGATCCTAATTGTTCATTGTTGAATCTTGATCATTCATCTGAAAACTCAAAATCTATAAAACGACCTTCTTCTTTCTCAAAAATGAATCAAATAATTTGGAGAATTTGTGGAGAGGTCATGTCAAATTGACTATTGAAGCACATTGAGCACATTCTTGCATTTTACATCACCATTATCATAATTTATCAAGCTTTTGCACATGGAGGCTTCGTATTGATCAAGCAATCCAACATCTATTATCAATATGAATACACTCTAACATGGGATGAAAAAATTGTAGTCTTTGAATTCATTTATGTAAACATTTATTGTTGAATTCATTGATTTACAATCACAGTTCATGAGTAGGTTGGGATTTATCTTGTTTTGATTTAAATTGATTTGTTTTCATTACTGTAATTTCGTTGATTATGCTAATCCCACTAAACACTCAACTCGACTTCTTCAATCCCACTAAACACTCAACCTAATTTCTTCAATCCCATGAATCATTCAATCTAATCCCATTGATTATTCAATTAAAATCCTTAATTGGATCAATCAGAGGAGTTAAATGATCAATCTATTTTCTCTCAACGGTTCTCAATCGTTGATTTTAATCTTTCATTGGTGATTCCTGCTTGTTCATCTAAAAACTAAAAATCTATAAAACAACCTTCTTATTTCTAAAAAATGAATCAAATAATATGGAGAATTTGTGGAGAGGTCATGTCAAATTGACTATTGAAGCACATTGAGCACATTCTTGCATTCTAAATCACCAATATCATAATTTATCAAGCTTTTGCACATGGAGGATTCGTATTGATCAAGCAATCCAACATCGGTTATCAATAAAAATACACTCTGATATGGGATGGTAAAATTGTACTCATTGAATTCATTTATGTTCTTATTTATGAAAACATTGCTTGTTGAATTCATTGATTTACAATCAAATTTCATGAGTAGGTTGAGATTTATCTTGTTTTGATTTCAATTAATTTGTTTTCATTGTTGTAATTTCGTTGATCCAATTACCTATTACACATTTTGGCACACCTGGTTAATCTTTTGAGTGTTTTTTAGGAAGTATGTAGGTTACAACCAAGAATTTGATTAAAACCCATCATATTATTTTAATCATAAAAAAATGGATGCACAAAATTTGTAAAACCTTTTTTGGGTTTTGTAGATCTCACTCTGACCTTTCTATATCTTTTTACGATTTTTAATTTCATGAAAAAATAAAAAAGTTATCACAATTTTAGTCTACAATGTTTTTTTTTTAATTTATGTTGCTAACCTTTAAATTCATGTGTTTCATTCATCTCTAGTAAATTCTACATGCTAAATTTTAGAAAAAGGTTTTAGGGTTTTGCAAATCTTTCTTTTTCTTTCATGAATAGTTGACGATTTCAAATTTGATGAAAATTTGAGAAATTTGTCGCTACTTGAAATTTCTATTATAGTTGTTTAAGAAGGGTAAAAAAATTATCAATCTTTTTTCTTTTTTCTTTTTTTTTTTCAAGTTTTTGCAAGTTTATTTCAATAGAATAAGGTTTTTCTTGTTACTAATATCTTTGTTTACTATTGGAAACCCAGAATACTAAGAGGGGAGGGGGGGATGGGGGGGTGGGGGAATCAATATTCTATGTAACCAATTAATTAAAAACCATCCAATTAACAAAGTATATCTAGCTATAGGAATGAATGAAAACATGAAACAAATCATATAACACATGAACACTAGGATTTTTATGTGGAAACCCAAAAGGGAAAAACCACAATGAGGATTAGCTCACAATATATTATAACTAGTTATAAGATATTACAAAGGCTCATTGCTAGGAAACTCTCCAATAAGGCTCACATCTAGAGATAGATACAAAAATAAAATGGCTACACAACCAAAATGTGAATTGATACAAATTGTACCTTCCTTGTGCTAAATTTGGTTAATTTGAAACTCTGAATACAAAAATCTGCTCTTCCTTGTAGTCACTCAACATTCACAATAATTTTTCTATCATTCAAATCACATACATACAAATTCACATGTTTTCATAATATCATATCTCATATCATTTCATCATCATGTCCTACAATTCAAAAATGTCTCACATATATACCCAATTACATTTGTATACATCAATTAGGTTGACCTAATTAAATGTAACCTTATTTTAATTAAAAATTACCTTGTTGGCTTCATACTTGATTTAAAAACATCTTTTCATCCAAATCAACCATGAAGCACTTAGTTTTAGGTTGGAATGGATCTAAAATAGTCCCCTTAACATCCACAATACTTAATCAATCTCCACAACATATATCAAGCATTAGGTCAGCCAAGAATTAGACCATATCATAAAGTAATCCAACTGATCACACACCAATGATCCATTTGATATATAATTACTCACCATCTGGAATATATCATGTATTGACATCTATAAACCATCACCCAAAATTGTAAATTCTGATTCCAATTACCAGAGGAATGCAGACCAGACTACACATACCCATTTACATTGTATAAAGCTAAAAGACTATATGTCAAACTTTTGTAAATCACTGGAATCTTGTTTTGAATAGGACAACTAAGAGGGGGGTGAATCAATTGTCACAAAATTAGGCCTTTAGTTTAATCACCGAAACTAATCCTTAATACTGCTTAAATGATTAATCATCAAATGCCAAAGAAAAAAATTAAATCCAACACATAAACACAATAACACCAGATTTACATGGAAAATAAAATATGAGAAATACCATGGTGAGGATTAACTCACACTATAGAGAATATCAAAATTGATTACAAAAGGCTCACTACCTGAAATAAGGCTCACTTCCTAAAACAAGGCTCACTGCCTAAAATAAGGACTCGCTATCTGGAACAAGGACTGACTGTCCAACAGGCTAAAACCCAGAGGGCTCATTTCCATAGAGATACAAATAATACAAAGAAGAGATGTTATAGAGAGACTACAATTAAGCTCTCGAACCTTCCTCAAGAAATTAAGCTCTTCACCAAGGAACCAAGCTCTAATAGCTCTAATACCAATTGTTGAATAGGAAAACTGAGAAGGGGGTGAATAAGTTGTCACAAAATTAGGCCTTTAATTCAATCACTAGAACTAATCCTTAATACTGCTTAAATAATTAATCATCAAATATGCCAAAGCAAAAACTTAAACCCAGCACATAAACACAATAAAACTAGATTTATGTGGAAAACCCAATACTGGAAAAACCACGATGAGGATTAACTCATGCTATAGGAATATCAAAATTGATTAAAAAAGGCTCACTACCTAAAATAAGGCTCACTACCTAAAACAAGGCTCACTGCCTGAAACAAGGCTCACTGCCTGAAATAAGGACTCACTGTCCGGAACCAGGACTCATTGTTCAATAGGCTAAAACCCGAAGGGCTCACTACCATAGAGATACAAAGAATACAAAGAATAAATGTTATAGAGAGACTACAATTCCAATGCAGCAAAGGATTCCACCATAATTAATCCACACATGCATAAATGATAGAGTTCGTCTTCTGCTCGCTGCATTCAGAAACTCAGAATTAAGCTTCACATAAATCATCCACACTCTCAACACACACACTTACTGAGTAGAATCAATGTCATACAAAACTACACTTTCTCTTTTCTCTTATCGCTCTACTTCTTCGCTCTTGCATCACTACTCTTCACTATCAACTCATCTTGTATCTATACCATCTTCAACTTTTAAAAACATCCAGAGTTAATCATCCAAATTAAAATTAAAATTAGGTCAGTACCAAAAAATCCTAGGGTTGAATTAGAATGAGGGCGACCCAAACACACACTTCAAGGGACCCAAAAAGATCCAATATGCTTCATCATCCTCGAAAGTAGTATTTCACACAAGGTTGGCCAAACCAGTGTAAAACACATAGAACCATTAAGCAAAAATCTTCCACATATCGAAACTATCTTCAATAGAACCAAGGAAACACAACTCTAGAACCACAAGTCATAAGACTTCATCAAAGAGAAATTTGGACCAACAATATTTCTCCTGGACCTCAATGAGAAACACAGAAAACCATATTTCATAACTAGTGAACACAACTTGTACTATACAACAAATCAAAGACCAAGAATCTGGATATAACATCTGCTAACAACCATGAACAACATATCTGAATCACACAACCATAGGGTAAAATCCAAACCAATAATTGGAGCAACCAATGAACACATGCAACATATCTTTATTACAATTTTCTCAATATCCTTGACATATACAACCAACAACTAGTAGATAACCAATTGACTGATTGACACCAATGACAATGTTGCAAGTATGAATGGGTTTGGTGGTATTTTCATTAATGTTGTCATTGATGTCAACACGGTTAAGGTTAAGTAAATTGGGTTTTTCCAAGTGCTTTTGAGAAAAAATGAGAAATAAGGAAAATAGTGTTGAAGTGTGTTCTATGTGTGATCCGGTATTGTGATATGCATTTCTCTTGTGTTGATCCTATTCCTATGAAGATATGAAGGTGTGTTCATAAGCTTTAATGGACCGTATATCCTAAGTTTCATCTTCTAGATTGATGGATAGTAGAAGATACGTTCATCGGTGTGTGAACTGGTTTGCCAGAACTATTTGTTTGTGAACTGGGAGAAATGTTTTGGCTCTACAATTTTCTAAATTTGGTTTCAGATATTGCAGATATGAGAGATGAATTTTGGTGATGGTTTCTCTGTTCTAACAAATTTTCTTGTGGTTTGGCACTCTAGAAGACCTACTCCAGAGCTCCTCTATTTTCGTTGGCTGGTTCGGTTGGACTGGTGAAGAGTTCTCTACTAATGAAGTTTGTTGAAAATGTTGTAGATGTATCTAAGGTGTTCTCAAAGATGGTAAAATGATCGGTGAAGTGTGTTGTGCAATCCACATGTGATTATCTTGTTGGAGATGCATGTACTTCAAAGATGATTGGTGTTTTCATTAGGTTTGGCCAACCTGGTGTTTACACATGACATTTGGTATTTGCATCGAGTTAAGAAAGTGTGTGTGAGCTTCAAGTTGTTTTTTGGGTCCTAAATTAAATATGTAATTGGTCCTCTCTCATTCTTATCCACTGCAGGAATGTTGAATAGCCAACCTAAGTTGAATTGTAATTTGAAATTGAATAAGCCAAACTCGATAAATGTTTCTAAGGTTGAAGATGGTATAAAATCAAGTCACGTTGTGGCGAATTCAACATCCATTCATTAATCATCTACAAATTGATTAGGTGAGTGAAGTGTGTGAACAAGTGCGAAAAGTAGAGAGTGGAAGAGTGGATTAAGGCAACAGAGCTTTAAAGTGTTTACAATCTTTTGATCAGGTTGTGAATGTGTGGAACCTTAGTGGTGGATCTTCATTTATCTCTCGTGTTTATTTTTTGTAGGCAGTGAGCCTCCTTTCTGGATAGTGAGTCATTCTCAAGGGAGTGAGCCCTTAATATGGGTAGTGAGCCTTTGTATTTGGGCAGTGAGCCCTCTGGTAGTGAGCCTTTGTATCTGATTTTTCATTACTACTATATTGTGAGTTAATCCTCACTGTGGTTTTTCCCTCATTGAGTTTTCCATGTAAATCTCGTGTCTCTGGTGTTTTCTTTCTATTATTTGCATTTCATGTTTACACTTAATAATAGACTAAAATTAAAGTGAAAATATTAAGTTTGAAAGTAAAGAAATTTGATACAACTGATTCAACCCACCCTCTTAGTTGTCTTTTGCATTTCAACAATTGGTATCAGAGCTCTGGTTCCTCAGTGAAAAGATTAACCACTTGAGGTAGATCAGATGGTGCACAAGTTGCAGATTCCTATTTTTGATGGAGTTGATTACAATGACTAGAAAGAGAAGATGGGGAGTTATTTGATTTCACTTAATTTCAATACCTGAAAATATGTGGAGACAAGTATGTGATACTAATAGCTGGTCCTTCATCTACTGATAAGGTTGCAACTTATGAAGAAAATGAAAGAGAGAGGTATGCTATATTCAATGCCTTATCTAAAACTAAAAGATCAAAATTTATTTCTCTGCCTATTGCTCATGAAGTATGGACAAAGTTGAAAGAAATTTATGAAGGGAATGATAGAGTAAAGTTGTCAAGGAAAGTAACTACTAAGCAAAAATTTGAGAACTTGAGAATGGAAGATGGAGAAGAAATTGTAAGCTATTATCAAAGAGTTGAAACTATAAAAACATAAATCAAGAATCAAGGTGGTACCATGACAGATGAAGATATAAGTGAGAAGATCTTGATGACCTTACTAGATAATTGTAGTGACAAAGTATCTACACTTGAAGAACAATATTGTTGACGGTGTTTTCTGCACAACAACAACTCAGATAGAATATAGTATTCTATCTCTCTTGAAAGGTTGATCTCTATGAATAAAGAGATAACCCCAAGGTCTCTCAGGTGTCAGGTGATGAAAATTTAATGAAACCACTCAGTGATAAATGTGAAAATGCTGGTAATCACAAAGGGACCTTACAAAAAAAATGTTGGAGACTCTAAACTTATCATATTTTTCAATAGGGTGATACTTGAATTCCTACTTTAACCATAGTTCAAGAAATAGAAAAAGGTAAGGGTTTTAGAAATCCTAAAATTAATATTACTCCTAAGATCAACAATATCAATGAAGAAATACTTGGAATGAACCAATCCCTTTAAAACTACTTTCTGTTTAACCTAGGCCATACCTACAATCTCATAGAAATAGTGCAATCTTTTAAGGAATTAAGGATTTTCATATTATGCACGTTCATCCAAGCCAACCTTAGTTTTGCAGTTGACATGGACAAGTGCCCACAATTGAACTAAGCACATAAATAACAGGTATAGGTTGACCTTGCACAATAGTCCCACAATCAAGAAGCTACCTAAAGTATGAACGAGAGATTGCTACAACACTCCAAGCATTAAATCACAAGCACTATTAAATTATTTACTCTAAACCTAAAATACATTTAGATATTTCCAAGCAATTTGGAAGAGAGAATAAGAACCATGCAAGACAAATCAATGCAAAGAAGACACCAATAATAACACAATGTCTTCACTTGTATTAAATCACCAGTAATAGCAACAATTCTGATATTCTGTATTACAACATTTGCTTGAAAATCAAAATAAATCCTAATTCTTCTAATCTACTGTCTAACCCTTTACTTTCCAACAATAACCTACTTTTTCCTAACTAACCAACCAAATTTTCTAACCCTTACAAATGAGGTGGATTTCGATACTTATAGAAATCTTGTCTCATGTCGGCTTGAGCTTTATAGAGAACGTTGGCCACCAACCCTATCAGCCTAGATAGCCTGCAATAAATCACCATCCTACAATGAATGCATGAGGCACCCCTTTAGATCATCCTGGGATCTCCACAAATCTTGATTCAAATCGATCAAACCCCGTAGGTCCCTTTTCCATTAATGTCCCACCTGCGCGAAGCAAAAAAAAGGTAACACGCGCATCATACGAGTGTGAATACAAGTCATCGACCAATCACCCGAGATGGGCCACTCCAATGACTCTCATCGAGTCAAACCAGTTCAAACCCTCCATGTCATGCCCAACTCAGATGAACGACCCTCGATTGCATCGACCCAGCCACATACAAACAAGTTTCACCTTCCTGCAGTTGCAAAATGTACCTGGTTGTAATCCCGTAACATCTTCAAAGTTCACCCACTTCTTCCCTTGGCCTCGATAGCAACAACCTCCCCGATCCAACTTGCACTTAAAATGGCCACCATTAATATTCATTCTAGCATCAAAATTTATGTTAATCAATCATAAACAACATGCTAATCATTAGAGAGATCCAAAATAGCCATCAAAATCTATTAAAACTTCATTAAAGCAGCCTTGTCAAAGTTCAAGATTTTCACCCCTCCACGTAATTCAAGTCAGGAAGGAATTTTCGGGGACTTCCAGGCCAGACAAATTTGAGTGAGGGAAGCACATAAATCACCAAAAGGCCAATCACTCATCAGTCAAAAC